>JANHGL010014850.1:0-24662 GCA_024611195.1 Ceyx melanurus | reverse complement strand
AAAGTGTAGTAGTTCTGAATGCAGCTAAAATGGAATGGTCTTGCTCAATGAGGTCTCGGTGGTTGCTGTATGTGTACAATGCAGTAAGGAAGAAATGAACTGAGTATTTCTCAGATATAAAAAGAAAGCTCAGTTTCTCCATGTCTTTCCCCCTTCTTACATTGACACTCTTGTTCAGTTTTGCAAATGCTTGTGCAAACAAAGTTTTGTTTGAAGTATGGCTGCAAGCACAGAAAGAAACAAGACACACTGTTATCTAAATGCCATTTTTTGCCAATGTAGGTGTTTGGTCTGCATCTTTTTGTATGAATAATGGTCTCATAGCAACTGTTTCTTGTCTCTCTTGAAACTGATTCTTCTTCGTGTTAGGCTGGAAAGGCAGAATTACTATCGTGACCATTGAACATTGCAGTTTTTGTCCTAGAATTGACTGGTGGGATAATACACTAATTAGTAGTAAAATTATACTTCAAGAAAAATTTGTGCTACAGGAATTGTTAGTTTTCCTTTTGTATGATTATCAAGGAAGTTTTCCTCTAGTGTGGGATTTATCTCAATTTATGCTGATATTAGGGTTAGATGATCATTTGGAGTCCAAATATCCAAATGGTATTTACCAGTTCAATTATGTTTTTTATTGGGTTTGTTTGTAATAATTACCTGTTTATTAATTCCTTTGTTGTGTCAGAAATCTGGTTGCAATATTTCAGTTTACCAAGTTTAGAGTTATCTCAGTGTCTGGTCTTCTGGGTATCCAGCAAACCACTGTGCTCTCTGCTTCCTTCTACCAGAGGAGAAGATGACAAAGGTTTTGAGGAGTTTCTAACAGGGTTTTCTTCTGGAGTTCCCACCTCTTGGTCTTTCCAATGACTGTTACTTACCTTCTAGGCATTCTGCAAAGCTCGTCTATTCTCCCTTCACCATGGCTTCTGAGGAGTGAGTGGGAAGTGGTGGATGTGTTTATAGTCAGCCTTCTGCTTATTTTGTTATTTTAATTGATGGGGCAGATTTCCTTGAGCTCAGGATTGGTGCTTCTCATTACAGTTTAGAAATGGAAAGAAATAACTAAATGACAGGAGCATTCTTGGGAGTGGAATTCAGGGATGAGTCATGAGAAAAGAATATGATTTCTGGCACATACTTGAGGAATAGAAGCTCAACCATTTTGTATGGATATTCACAGTCACTGGACTACATAGCCTGTATTTTATTGTTGCCTTCAGTAAGACCTGGTTTATTCCTACTGGTTGTCATAGCTGCTTGTGAATGCTGGGCCATAACTATTATTTTGTTGTTGTAGGATTACTAATGAGTTCTCCACTGATTGGCTTTAATAGTCTCTCATTTAACACCAAGCTGCACACACCAGATTTCATTTTAATAAAAAGTGCAGTGAAGCATTTGCTTTGGAATGAAAATACAAATGTGGAATTATACTGCCTTTGCAAAGAAATATATTAAGAGAGGAACAAAGGTAGATTCAGTTCTGTACCTCAGATTCCTCAAATATGAAAACAGCTGGCAATCTAACTTGATGCATTTTTTGGACTTGATACTTCCACTTTGGGGAACACTAACTTTCACCTGAAGCTTTCCATGCCAACCTGTTAAGAAAAGTTAAAAAGTCCTTGATGATTTGGTTGCAAATTATTTTCAACGAAACACCCAGGGCAAGCTCTGTTCTCACATGGCCATATTCCCCTAGTGGAAACTAGGAATTGCTGGAACTTAGGCAGCTAAGAGGTGAGTCAGTGAGCAAAGAAAGTACTTGCAATAGGATTGTACAAAAATATTGCTTCCCTGGAGACTCAAAGACAGTGGCTATATGTAACCCTGGAAAGGTGCAGTGCCCCTTCATGGTGTTGTGCCAGATATCCAGGAGCAGCATCTTGCCCATTGCTTCTTGAACCTGCTTTCCCCAGGTCAGTGCCAAGGACAGTGCCCATGCCAGCAATGAGGTCTCTGGCTTCTGTGAGGCCACATCTACCTGTTTGGAAGCTGGCTGGGAAGCTGCCTGCTCTAGACCCTAAATCTGGTGCTGCTCCAGCAGTGGGAGGTGCAGTGCTGGAACTTGCTTCTAAACTCCAAGGAGGAGGGGAGAGAAGGTATGAATGACATGCTCCTATGGATTCAGAAATTGCCCTTTTCAGAAACTTGGAGAGACTAAGGAACTATTGACCTTTTGGAGCCTTTAAGCCGGTGTCTTGTTAGCAGCTTGTTATGTTCCCATTCGCTGGTGTGTCCAGCTGCCGTCAGGCTGGTGCTTGTTGGCAGCATGTGGTGTGAGTGCTGCCGACAGCTTAGAGATACCTGCTGCTGAAATCTGCTTGTTCTGTCACGGCTCCAGCAGCAGCTGGCAGCCAAGGCTGGCCGGTGCCTCCTGCCTCCATCAGGGTCTCTCTGCTTCCCCATGTCCCCTGTTGTACATCACCTTGCTCTTTGCTGCTTGAGTACTGCCATTGCTTGCTTGTATGTGGTTTGGTTTCGTTTGGGTTTTTGTTTTTAAATTATTTTTTTTTTCCTCCCTGCCTTGTGCCTCCTGTTGCATTTCATTTGTCTTGTCTATGTTGCTCCCTGTTGTAGTTACTTGGTGCTGGTGGAAGACGCAGAGTTTGCAACCATGTCATGACACCTGCCCAGGAGGTGAGCCGTGTGTGAATGGGGAGCATTTATCCATGTGCCACCCCATCTCAGAGGCAGTGTTGGCTTCCTGTCACTCCTGTTGTTCTGTCTCCTGAAGCGGGGTACTGAGGCCAGTTTTGTAACATGCTCTTGACCCTAACCTCTACTATAGGGATGGGCTGCTAAGGGTGCCTGATGTAGAAGGACATGGTCTGTGCCTGACCATCCTCCTTGCTTTGCCCAGTCCTTAAGCACTGCTGCTTAGGTAGTGGGAGGCAGAGCTATCTTGCAGGGGAAGGTGTAACATTAAAACAACTTGTCAAACCAGTGGAACACTACAGACCTTCGTATTTTCAAAGGGAGTATATGATCTGGGGGACAGCAAAAATGTGCTTCAGTAGGTGCCACAGTATGCCTCAGTCCTGCAGAGCAGGTCTTTCTCTGAGGGGAAGAAGTGGCCCTTGTTCTGTGTGGACAGCTGGATTTTTCTTCCTCTCTGCAATTAAAATAGAATAGGAGGATTCAAGTGAAGTGATGGGTTTTTGGCAAGGATTATCTTTTGATTAGAGGACAGACCCTTTCATAAAGGCCTCCAAAACCCACCAGCTGGGAATGAATTTTGGTATGCACCATCAGTTTCCAGATGGGAAAATGTCCATATTCTGCTTCCAGCCCTCTGAGACATTTCCTGCTCTGCAGCCAAGTCCAATTAGTGCTAATACTGTGGCAACTTCACTTGGTGACAATATGCTTTAACTTGTACATTCAGGCTCTCTGCATTTCATGAAAAGTGAATCAAAATACTTCCTCTGCGGTGGAGCTGATGAAAACAGTGCAAAACCGCAACCCCAGCTCTGCTGTGGTTTAGCATCAGCTACAGTGGTAGCTTCCCAGATACCAAATTGGTATCCTGTGGGTTTTAAAGTGTCCCATGGAATGTGAAAACCTGCTTTAGCAGATCAACAGAGGGAAGGTGAGAAATAGCCTCTTCTCTTCAAGGACTGCCTTTTTGAGGCTGTGGATGTTTTCTGACTTGCACACCTGCAAATTGATGTCTAGCCATATGTGGTTTCATTGCTAGAGCCTGTAAGGAACACATGCAGGGGGTTTTTAACGTGACTTTTTCTTTCTTTCCTCCTTTTTTTTTTTTTCTTTCTTTCTTTCCCTAATAGAGTTAATGTTCTTACTATCTTTCAAGTTTTTAAAAATAGGAACTGCTGCGTTGCTAGGGCTCCCGGTGCGACTGTGCAGCAGTGTTGTGTCCCCTGCCGCTCCTTCCCCTTCCCCTTGCCGCGTGCCCTTGCCCCAGTTTGAGTTCGGGATGCGGTTTGACGAGGCACCAGCCCAGCTCGCCGCCTAGTGGCTCCCTCCTGGGGGGTGGGGGAGACGCCCCAGCCTTCACCGTTGACAGAAATCTATGCAAAAAGGTGAAAAAACCTAAAATCAGATGGCTTTTCTCGGCAGAGGGAAACATTAACCCTGGTACATCTAGGATGAGACTTGTTTTGGTTTTTTTTGTGTTCTGCAGTCTAATGCCATTCCCGTGGTTTAACATTTAGTGGGATATCCTTTTCCCCTCTCTGTCCTACACCCCTGTGTGATGGAGATGAGCCCAACAGCTCTGTTCCGTGTTCCCGGTAGGTAGGCATCTACCATTCAGTGGTTTTTGTCGTATATGCTTCATGTAAGAAATCATTGTGCACGTTTCAAGCTAAGCCCAAGGTTGTTTTGCCAAATCAAGGCTTTGAGCACTCCTGATTAGGTGCTGCTGCTGAAATTGCTCTCAGAATCATTGCTTTAAGGGTATACTCGAGTCTTGCATCCAAATTTTGGGGAAAATGTGGATCTGCATATCTATAGGGCAGCTGAATATTTATCTCAAAGGGAGCAAACCAAACTGTGGCTTTGAACACCTCTTTGTTACCTGTGTAGAACCCAAACCATCCTCTGCAGCTCACAGACCTCTCCACTGGCCTATATTCAAGTAACTATAATTTTTGAAGTATATTTTGTTTCACCTTGCAAATTTTATTTTCATTCTTAATCCAAAGGTGAACATTTTGGAAAAATCTGAGCAAAACTCCCCATTCATTATTGCCACTCAAATTTTGAGTTGTGAGAGTGTGAAATGAATACATTCATTCTGATTTCAAATAATTATCCAGTAATATATAATAATAATTTCAAATAATTATCCAGTAGTGGGGTCGGTGTGGACAAATAACTTGAAGCCAGCTTCACTTCAAGCTTCAAAAATTGGTTTGCAGTCTTAGACAAGGGATTCCTGCTTTGATAAGGTTAGAAAAAATTATTTTTAATTGAATATGAATATTTGAAAGTCGTGTATGTTACTTTAGTGTTTTTTCTTTTCTTTGGTATTGAATATTCACTGTGTGTGGTATTTCTTGAAGTATTTGAGTGTTGAAAGATGATCTAGAAATGCAGTAAAAACCTTAAATGCTTAAATGTGAGTGAAATAGTAACAATGAAAATAGAAATGGCAGAGACCTGTCAGGTTATCCAGTCCACTACCTGCTCTGTCATTCCCATAGCATGTTCTCTCCTGATTTAAATAATAAAAAAATGTCCCTATTCAAACCTGCAAGCACCTGAATATTAAAATCTAACCATGGTGCCCTTGAAATGATCAATCAGACTGAATGCTGCCAGCTGTCTTCCTACAAAGAAAGCTCTTTTTCCACTCCTGTGGTGAAACTCCTTAGCTTGCTATATCACAGTGAACAGGTCTCCACACCTGTCTAGATTGTGTAAAGATTATAAGGTGATTAGAGCTCCCCTCTGCAGTAACACACCATGAAAAATGCTTGAAAAACGGATTTTTGTGACTTCAGAATTGGTCTTTGTGAAGAATCTGGTGAGACTGCAGGTAATTGGATGAAGAGTTCACCAATTGATAGTGTGGCCAGGGTGGAAGAGAGATGCCACAATGGACTGAAAACCTGTGAATCTCTGTGGCCTGACAGTGGTTAAAAAAGCACAAATGCTGACTCAACAGTGATTTTTTTGAGTTTTGAAGCTGTATTAAAACGAGATGGAAATGAGTTTTCAGTGTCTTGCCTGGTGTTCTTCCCTGTATTATTAGTGTCACAAATGAAATCATTTTTCAGCAAGATGGCTACCTTCAGTAGCAGTGTCAGCATCTTACATTTATTTATGATGGGCTGTAGTATCTTTTATCTGCAATTCCAAAGCACTTTAAAAAGTAGAAAGGGATGGCTTAATTCACTGCTAAAATTCATCCATCTCTGGGGTGAAATAGAGCAACTGTTTAACAGCACATAGTATGGAAATGAATACTGCACCTCACTGGAGCTGCATGAGGAATTTCAGCTGGCAGAATGAAATTGCTAGAGGTGGATTTTAACAAAGACATTGGTGCTGTTTAATAAACTCGAAATTAGTGGCAGTGCCACATATGCTTCTTATATGCCTGTGTGAAGCAGGTAGCCAGCAGTTCCAGAATTTGTTTCAGGAAGGGAGTTGGCAGCTTTTTCCAGCATGCAGACTTTACCAGCAGATGATATCTGCTTTAAGAGATCTCCTTCATCACAAGACCATGACATGTTTTCTGCAGATGTACCTACATTCTACACTGATTTGTTTGTTTCCGCTGGAAATTCTGCACTGGGCAGAGGGAGTGTCCATCAAGGCTGCTGTGTACCTGTTGCTGGGTATAGACAAGGGATAACCAGAAGTGGTAAGGAGCAAAAGGGTCAACTGCAATGAAGCTCTGAGAATGCAGCCACATAGGTAATAGATGCAATAAATAAAATATGGTCCCCTCAAAAGGATGCTTTTAATCGCTTTCTTCCCCTTTAAAATAGCACGTCACTGGCAGATTAAGCCCTGTGAGTGATGTGAGGTATCTCAAGCACAGACTGCTGCAGAAATGCTTTCCACTCTCTTCTCAAAGATGCTGATACTGCCCTTCTGCATTTGAGTAGTGACGTGTGGCATGGTGAGAGCTTAGAAGAGCTGGTACTTAAGCCATGACAAAATGCTCTCCAGCACCACCGAGGGACTGTTAAGACTTTGAGGTGCAAAGTACAGATGCTTACAGCCTCTGAATAAATTTGAACATCTAACAACTGCTCTTCAGTATGCACAGTATGTATGTGTCAAAAAGCTGTTCTTTTGCAGAGTGTGGTACACCAAGCTTTCCAGCATTTGACTTGCCCAAATCCAGGAGTTGCAGCAGGACCAGTTTTGGAGTGTTCTGTATGTTTTGCTGCTATGCCTCACTTTCCTTTTCCTTCTCTTTCTTTGCAGTAGTTGAGATACTGAGGAGTTCTACTTGCAGATCTATTTTGGTTTTAATGTAGCTATGAGGAGGAGGAGGTCTTTCTTTTTGCCAGTGTGAGACTACTGGTCAGATGAAATCAGCACCTTGGAGGTGGTGCCAAGTGACAGTTTCTCTGGTAGCTGTGGAAAGATGCTAGTTCTGGAAAAGGTATCAGTTTGACTGTCTAGAGTGAGAAATATACTTAATTTACTGATAATGTATTTTTTTCTCCAAGCAATTTTTCATGGAAGTTCAAGTTTGAATTGATGAAGGCACAAGCTTAACAATGTTGTGAAATTGATTTGGAATAGTTTATTATAGTTCATTGAAACTGCTTGACGTGAAAGTTTGGCAGAGTGGAGGACCCAAATGAGAAAAGCATGGCACTCCCAACAGTTGGTGGCACTGGAAGTACCATGTAAACCAGCACAGAGGGTATGTGGTCATTCAGGGGTACAATTAGACACAGGGTAGCAGAGGGCTGCTCTAGGTAAGAGGCATCCACCACCTTCCACTGGGGATCAGGCTGTTTTGTGCTGTTGCTGGCTGCCTTCCTTTTTGCCACCCACTTCTGGATCCTCACAAAGCCTGGAGAAGGGATCCTGCCTTTTGCCACTCAGCTGTGGCTGCTCTGAATCCTTTGTCGCAGCCATCAGTTGGCAACCTGGAAGCAGGTCCCCAGAGAAGGGCATGGACAGAAAGGCAGCAATGGAGTGTGGGAATGTGGTACAGCAGGAGGACCACTTGTGGAAATAAAAAAACATCACTGGGCTTGGTTTTATACCACATGCTGAGAAGGGCATGCAGGCTACTGCTGAGCTTGGCACACAGACAGTTCCCCAAGTGTGAGAGCCGTGAGTGGCACTGACACTTATTCCTCTGTGTGGTTTGTAGGTTACTTTTTCAGTTGGCACAGGTCAGAGCAGCAACACCGAAAGCCAGATAGCTGCATGGATGCTGTGGCCTTGGATGTGGACATTCTGCTTGTAGCTGGGCAGGGGGGACTTCTATGCTTGCAAATTTCTGCAGCCTTCTGTTTTTGCCTCAGAAGTCAAGGGAAAGCAGCCATATAAATTTGTCACATTTGTGACAGAGGCTCATGTTGGAATGTTTTTTTAGACTCAGAAAAGAAAGCTGTGTGGTAGCACCTAGGGGTCTCGATTGGCAATGGCTGAGTAAAAAAAGGTCCTCAGTCTGCTCCCCTCACCATTATAGAAGCAAGGAGACAAACACTGTTGTGCTTGTGAAAATTTACTCAACTGTTACACCTCCAGGAGGGTGATGCAGAAGACCATGAGCAGTCAGAATATTGAGGGTGTTCTCATTGAAGCACACTGGTGAGGTGCCAAGGAGCCAGTTTGGTACTGCCAGGAAGCTGTGGAAACAAGTTCTGTGATGGCACATGCTGGTGGGATCATGAAAGACAATGATAAACTGAAGGAGGTCTGATTTACAGGAATGGCCTTCTGGTAAAAGCTCACATCTTTACTGATGAAGAACTATGCCAAAACCCTTGTCAAGTTCTTACGTGCCTTGGTTTTGCTAAGTTCTGCTGTGTATTTCATCACTAAAGATACACTTTTGTTAAGTTCCTTCTTTAGGAATCCATCTTTAGTCCTTTTGTCTTATTAGCAGGAATGGGAGTGGTGGGCTTGTCCTGGTCAGTGGGTGTAAGAGCATATTTAGAATATATTTTTCTGCAGTGCATCTAACCAAAGATGTAAATTATAGGTGATCAAGTAGGGGAACAGATGACTGAACAACTACTTAGATACTCAAACCAACAATTTTTTTTTCTCGTCAACCCACTGATCCTAATGGGTTTCCCACTGTTTACCTGAAAGAGTGCTGTGAGGGGTTGGGAGTGGGACTCATGAGCTTGCCAGATCAACAGTAGTCTTTTCTAATTGATGTGTTCTCCTTTTTCAACATAATTTTTGGGAAGGCTTGCAGGAATACATTGTAGAAGGAGAGAATAGAAAGGTTGTTGGGAGGCAATAACCCGTAGGAAAAGACCTATGATTGCACTGACTTATCCATGCCTCCGTGCTCATGGTGATTTCCAACAGCTGGGGATAAAACCAGTGTTCTTGTTACCAGTCATGTTCCCTTTGTGTGTCTCTGTGTCCTTTCCTGACTCCCACCCTTCAACTTTCTCATCCTTCTCTCAATAGGTAATTCTTTTCTAAAGAAATATTAAATTTTGCTTTAAAACAGAACCAACCCATTTTCACCACCCTCTTTCTTTTCTCTTTCATCTTTTCTTCCCATGGAAGTGTTTGAAGTAGCACAAGTTCCTGGGAAAGGCATTTTTTCCCCCTCCCTTTGTGCTTTGTCTCTCTGTCCCTTCTTCATTATATCTTCTCTTTGTTATTTTGTTCTACCTCCCTACTCTCTGTTTTCTCTCCATCTCTCAACCCTTCTTCAAGGCTCTTTCTTCATTAATATGCTAATTTCTAGCCCAGGAATGCTTCTTGCAGCTCACTATTCACTAGAGAGAGACAGAGGAGAGAGCCAGGAGAGAGGGAGGGAAGGGAGAGACTGAATAAGAAAAAGTGGAGGGCAGTTATTTACAACAGGACAGGATGAGGCATGTCAGTGAAGGAAAAAAAAGTTCAGAATTTTAAAAAGCCCCTTTTATTTATATTATTTTTTAGTAAGCATGTATTTTTTTGGCAATTTCCAAATTATTTTTCCTTCTACATAGAGTTTTTTAAACATCAGCCCCTAATCCCACCCTAATATGATGCCACAATGCAAATGTGTTGCCTGTATGATCTTTATACAAGGCTTTGGGCATATTTTGCAGGATGAACAAAACCATACCAGAAGGTCTTTGAAGGGGCTTTTTCCCCAACAGAAGTTTCCAGGGTTGTTTTTTCTTCAGTTGAGAAGTAGTGGATGGTTCAGCTTCTGTTCAGGTAAAGAGATATGGATAAAAACTATGAGACACAGGAGCTATATAGCAGTGAAAATGTTAAGGGAATCTGGATCTAGAAGAATTAGTAATTAGAGGCAGGTGTACTGAGTCAAGGATTTTCTTTCTACCTTCCACTAGTATAGCTGCTGGATGGAAGGTTACAAAGGAGCAAGTGATAGAGGCAGGCACATCTGCAGAATGGACCAGGTCTGGAAAGAATGCAAAAAGCAACACTTGCAATTCTGCCCTGAAATTAGGAGACCTCAACTATTGTATTTACTGTTTTATATCTAATGTATTGAAACCTCTGTCTGTTCTTGGAGTCATAAGATCGTGATTGCCCAAGCAAATAATTAACAATGCAGTGATGAAAGTCAGCATAGGGAAGCTGTCTGGGTGGGTGGCTGGAGGTGGGAAAGCAGGTCTGAGGAAGGGCATGTAGTGAAGGAGGAAGACAGGAAAAGGCAGACTCTAATACAGTACTGCAAAACCGTTATGAGCTGGAAGCAAAATAACTGTGGAGGAAAACTCTGGGGGACTGCTGCAATGTTCTGTGAAGTCCAAGGCCCCTGAGCCAAGAGCCTTTCATATATTACATAGGCACAACTGTGTCAGATGAATATTATTGAGGTTGCAAAAGCAAGCACTTCAAACAGAAGAAAATGCCAGAATTAAGACTGCAGTCTTAATTTGGCACTTTTCTGCCTATGCATTATCAAGACTGCCTATTATCTTTCAAGACAGAACCCCTGCCTGCTTCCATACACAGGATGGGTGACATTTTCTGACTGAGCAGTGATTCAGTATTTTTTTTTCTTCACCTTGTTTAATGTGTAACCTTAAGCTTTGTATATTGTGCCTGCTTTCAGAGGCTGCTGAGAAGGGAGTATTGTTCATCACAAGGTGTTATCTGTGGCACACATTAGGGTAGTATCTCAGCACATCATGAAGTTCATGGATCTTCATCCTACTCCTGTGAGATGAGAGGACACAAGCTGCTTTATGTAAATAAATCCATTGTATAGGCAGAGAACTGAGGTGCAGCAAGATTAAGGTAAAAAATGTCTGTTAATTTTTCATGGAACATATGAGACACTTAGAATATCACTATTCAAAGTACAACATGCTTTCTGTGTTCAAAGCAAATTTTTCTTTGACAGGAGAAAAGCAGACCAGTCTCCAAACTGTTTCTCTTTCTTAATTTTAATTTGAATTGTTTCTTTCAATATAGTCTAGATTAAACATTTAATTGTTTATTCAAAATAGTTTATAATTTCAATATGTATCTTCCTTTTTTTTGAAAAAAGTTTTGAAAATGTGCAGAGTCAAAAGAAAGTGGGCTGAACTATATACGTTTTGTTTCAACAGAGTCAAAACTTTATACTTACTGATTTGTCAAAATTGGGCTCCTACTACAGCATTTATTTTTGTTTGGAATTGCCACTTACCAACAAAGGAACCAGTGAGTTTATCAAGCTTTTGTCAGGCATCCACAAAATGAGGCACACAAATTTAGTGACTGCTTGTGAAGAATCTGGTTTAAGAGGTTTTACTGATTTCTTCTCCCTGGTATCCAGTGAGAACACTTGGGAAAGGTTCAAAGTTGCACCAGGGAAGGCTTAGTCTGGACATTAGGAACATTGAAAGGATGTTCAAACACTAGAACAGGGTTCATAGAAAGGTGGTCAATGTCCCATACTTATCAGTGTTTAAGAGGCATTTGGACAATGCCTTTAATAACATGCTTTAGATTTTGGTCAGCCCTGAAATGGTTAAACAGTTGGACTAGATAATCATGGTATGTCTCTTCTAACTGAACGTATTCTATTCTAGTTTTGTCTAGTCTATTCTATTGGCATCACTATGATAGGGACCAATCCAGCCTTGCAGTATAGCTTTCAGTTGGCTGAGCCATATCATTGTCTTGTTTATCCCAGCCATTCTCTACCCCTCCTTTGATTACTGCCCACTTTCCAAACATCTCCGTTTGAGTGTCAGTTCAATCCATCTGGTGCATTGAATGAGACAGTTGTCCTGCAAGAAAAATTGTCATTGATTATGTTATACAGGACTGATTTGTAGTGGTTATGCAAAATGGGATGCATTCAGGTTGCTGGAACAAGCGTAATGCTGACGTTCCCCATTTTGAAGTGCTTAACTTTGTGTAATGAATTGGCCAAGACTTGCCCAAGTGCTTAGTTTAGTGGTCATGATTTTTTCAGCTTTTCTCTCCCACCATTGACCTCTTTTGTTTTGTCTCCTCAGCTTCCCTTGTTTCTTCTGAACTTCTGGCTCCTTTCCCCAGTCCTGTTCTTACCTATCAAGGCTAGGATCCCATCTAAGCTCCAGACCCTAGATCTAGAAAAATACAGTTTCCGCTTCTGAACTCTATGCCCCATGTTTTAATCCTTTTCCACATACCTCACATTCTGGCTCCTTCTCCCATGTTCTTCCCCTCCCCTCAGCCCCAATAAGTTGCAGTCTCTATGCTCAAATGCTCCAGGTGTCACACCTCCCAGCTTTCTCCTCCCATGTAGCATTTCAGCCCCATTCTTCTCACAATGTCTCAAGTCAGTGCATCCTGATCACCTCCCTGACTCTTTCCTACTGCTTTAGAATTAGCCAGCCTCCTTTTCCAGCAATCCCCATGTGCAGGCAGCAGGCAGGATGAGGGAAGATGCAAACTCAAGAGGTTCAGTCCTCCTCTTGCTTCCCCAGACCAGATTTAGACCTTGCTTGAGCTCATGTGTAGGGAAAGTCACTTAGACTACAGAGGGCCCAGGAAGCAAAGGATTTTAGAAAGGTGGTGGGTTTTTAAAAAAAGTTTTATTGTCAGCTGAACAAGTGTAAATTGCAGTTTTTCCAAAGGCTTATGACCTGTCTAGGTTTTCACAAGTATGGTAAAAAATCAGCATGTGGCATGAAAGGAATCTCTTCTTTCCCCTCTCATAAAAATTCAAGTCTCTTGAAAGAAGAGAACTTGCTGGGCCTTTTAAAAAGGTAACTTTTTTTTTTTTTCTCTTTGGTAAATAGTTTATTTGGTCAATAGACAATTTCTGCTCCCATTTTTCTCGAGTGACATACATGCCATAAGCCAGGAAAATGTTGGTCTGAAAGATAAAATCTGGTGAAGATAGAGGAATCTGTAAGGAAGGCTTTATGGTAGGAAACATCTGAAGAGATAGTGGTACCAGCCCCATCAATGAAGATCTCACTTCTGTCTGTGGGCTTCCTGGAGCGTTTTTAGGAAGTCAAGGAAGGTCTGCTCACTGGCTGAACATGTCCTTGTGGGGACTTAAACCTGGGCTTCAGTCAGCAAGCAGATAAATGATTTGTTTTTTTTTCATTTTGAATTAAAGGAAAAAAAAAAAAAAGAAAAAAAGTGCCTACCCCAGGCTTTCAGCACCTTTAATACTCATTTAAAAATGCATGTCACACAATGAAAGAAAATCAGTGCCATTCCCCAGCATGGAACCAAAACCAACCAGCCAAACAGTTAGAACAAACAAGCAGAAAAGTGGAAAAAATCCAACCCTCCACAGGCTGTCTTCTTCCTTTTCTCTCCCTCTCTCCTTGCTTCAATCAGGAGTGTTCAGCTACTAGGCTGCATTTTGCAGTCCTGCCTTCACCAAAGCATGCTAACCTGTGCAGTTCATGAAACATCCCCAAACATGGGAAGCCTTGATGAGAAGAAAACAAGTCCAAACTGTTTTTCCTTGTTTTTTTTTTTACAGTTTCTAGGAGCCTAGTGGCCTGGTGAGGTTACAGGCTTCAGCTGAGCACTCAGGCTGTGTGCTACAGGGTGTGGCAGACTAGAATTGGGGACAAGTTTGAGGTCAGGATGCTGAGGGAGATCTGACAATTTGTTTCAACAGAAAAGCATCTTCTGACATTTGATGCATCCTCCCTTAGCTTCTCCTTGCAGAAAGCCCTGTGGAAAGCATCCCTTCTGTGGACTCCAGGACAGGCATTCACTGCTCTGGCAGTGGATTTCAGAACAAGTGGCACAGCCTTGAACCTCACCACAAGTGTTGATTCATGCCCACTAATGGCAATGTGGTTGGACTTGTGAGATGAAGAAGGTATCAAACTGGTTCAGAGCTGGTATTACCTCTCACCAGAGCCAGTCCCATTTTCAGTTCCCATGAGTCATCCACAGCAAAAGGGGCAGGGGCTTGAAAAAAGGTTGAGGGGCCTGCTGAATTATGACCTGCCTTTTCCTGGCAGGTAAGTGATCCTTCCTGGCTGACATTCATCAGACAGAAGAGGGAACTTCCCTGCCTGCTGCCTACTTTATACCTTTCTCAGGCATAAATAAAAATCTCCAGGGCTATTATAATGCCTCCTCACATGAGCCTGAAATGTACTGAGTATAGATTGAAGAGAAAGAGGAAACAGGAAAAAACATCAGCATCTCAAATGATGTGCAGGAGGGCTGGTGCCTGTGGCACTGCGTGTATTCAATTTCAGCGTGTTGTATTTACTTCTATTTCCCCTCTCTGAAAAGGCAACCTTCAGGCACTTCGCTAAATGGATTGAAAGGTTTGTCTGGTTTTAATGATGCTTCTAAAAGAGCTTGTGTGTTATTCCTCCACTCATATACTTCTGAGATATTTTGCAATGCCTCTTGGTAAATCAGAACATTATGAATATCTTGGCATTTAGTGGGTAGGCAATGTTCTGTTCCGGGGCTACTTTAGAAGGAGTGACTGGGGTTAATAAGCTAATATTTTCTAGGAGAGGGTATCCTGATCTGTAAGAGTATGGGTACAATCAGCAGATTAATTAAGATGTGTGTAATGGAGTGGTATGTACATTTAACTATAGCAATCAGATGAATTAGAAGCACAGTTTCTGTCTCAGGTTGGATCCTTTAGGGACAGAATCTATCCACCCCGTGAAGTACAGTTCCCTGTGCACTTTTACAGCAAACCTGTCTTAGTGGATACAGGCTCAGGCTCTACCCTTAATTATTGTGCTATAAATCTATAATACCAGAGTACCCAAAATGAGGAAGACTGAGTGTCACTGAAGAACTGGGGGGGGCAGAGGAAAACTAAGTGGAGTCATGGCAGTATACCTGTATAGCTGAGATAAAATCTGCCTCTGGCTTTAGCAGTGGAGAGGGGAACTCAGTGAGCTGGCATAAATGAAAAGATGTAGTTCTGGTTCCTCAGCATGACAGTCATGAACTAGCATCCAGGGAAAAATGTTAGAGCAGATTTGTTGGTTTGTTGGTTTTTTTTTTTCCTTTTTCTCACATTCCTGAGTAGCCTTGGATACATACCAGTAGAAAAGGATTGAAGAACATGGGAGAGAAAAGACTGGTTTGCCCACACTAACTGTCATTATTTATGCATACAAAATGCCTGCACTAGGAAAGAAATATTATCTGCTACTTTTGTGACCTCAAGGACCAATCGCTGTAAGGGTGTCACACATATTTCATTATCAGTACAGTTACATCTATACTTAGCCAGGCAAGAACTGGAGCTGTTCCCAACTTTGAGGGTACTCTGCTTGGATACCACAGATTCAGACTTCAGAAAAGATCTAAGTATTTTTTATGATATAAAATTAATTCAGAAGAAGGGATTTAGATACATTCTTCTATCTAAGTATACATGACAGCTTCAAATATAGGGGACCTTCCCAGAGAGACCTTGGTTGACATCCTTATCTGAACAGCCAGGCATTTAAGATTTTTAACTACTGGATTTAACTAGTGCAGGGTCTTTTGAGGAGAAAGGAAGAACTTGGTGACTGAGTTGAGGAAGACAGTGGAGAGAGAAGCAGACATGTGCATTCAAAGGCCTGTGAAAAATGATGTAGGAGAATGGGTGCACATTGTAAAAGGCTCTTTCTCCACAAGAGCATCACCTCCTCTTGAGCTCCAGTGTCTGAAGCCACTTTCTGTTTCATACCCTGTAGAACTTGAGCCTAGTGTGTGAGCACTAGCTTTTAGAAATGATGGGCCAGCAGCTGAGCACAAGTACCTGGTACACCATGTGACATAGAAAAATAGCCAGGACTGGAATTCACTGGCTGATTTTCACTCAGGTGAAAGACAGTGTTGCAGATAGCAGCAGCTATTCTATTTCTAAGAGATACCATGTTAAAGAACTTGTTAATACCCTCCTACCTTATTCCTATCCCTTAGGCAGGCAGCACAAGCAGCAAGTGTAAATATATAAGGATATTCAAAGGGCAATATTTAATTCCAGCTCAAGGCATGTTCTGTGATGCACTGAATGAGCAGTAAGAGGGATGGCCAGGATGCAAATCTGGAGTGCTCCTTCCCAGAGCTGGAGATAATTGTTAAAGGCAGACAGAGTTGGGGTGTGGATGGAGCTGAGTGGGACTATGTGAGTGGGAGAAGAAACATGCCTGACTGACTCTAGCAGTGAGGGGGTGGGGTGCCTATTTTGGCAGCAGGTGGGTGAGCATGTGGGCTGCAGTGAGTGTGGTGAACATGCATGACTGAATTGTTAGGGATTTTTTATGCACATGGCTGATTCAGGTGCAGGAAGGAAGGTGGTCAGTGGAGCAGCTTCCTTCTGTCCTTCTGATCATGGTGTGAAGAAAATACTGAGACCAGTTATCTTGATTGGGCTGTGAGTCTAGAAGGACACCCAGTGAGCAATAGCTCAGCACTGAATCTGCCTTTTCAGCTCTCTGGGACGCTACAGCATCCTAACTCCCTCCAGGTTTTCTACTATTGTAAATTGCTTCAGGGCAACAAATCCATTTACATCTGGGTAATAGAAAATACAAATTTTGCGCCATCTTCCTCGTCTCTCCATTTGTCTTACTTTACCACCCTTACTGCTTTGTCTTTGTTAGCTCTCCCTGGCTGTCACTTGAAGCCAAAATGGACTTTCTTTTTTCCCACATTGATTCTCCCTTTCAAATGTGTTTAGCAGTGATCCTGGATTCTGGGCCATGTACCACCGTGCAAAGAGGCTGCACCATGCCTTGGGGAGAGGGGAAGGCAGAAAAGCACCAATTTGTGATGAGAAGCATCTGGAAACCAGGGTATAAACAATGTTGAAAGCAGTGGGGATAATAGCTCTGTGCATATATGCTGGAGCCCAAGGACTGGCAGCGACCAGACCCAGAGCTACACAGGGTGGAAGCTGTCCTGACCTAAAGAGGGTTCTCCTTTTGGCCCTTGCTGTGGGTGAGATTGCTATTATGAATCATGGCAGTAGAAGCTGTGCCACCCTCAGTTTCCTGAATCACAGAGGTTGTAGCAGGAGAGCCTCTAGAACGGAGAGTGGGGAAGCCAGAAGATGAGAGGGGGAGTAATAAAGAAAGATACGGGGAAGATGTGGCTGTTTCCACCCTGCATGTGCTTCCCACAGGGACTGTGGCTCCTCCTGTTTGCAGTGAACGGCTGCATGCCTGCCTGAGGGCTGGAGATGACTGGCATCAGAAAAGTTTCCCCCAGCCCTGGAGCTGGAGTGGCTCATGATTTCTGAGCTAGGACCAGTTGTGCTCTGAGTTAAGCATTCATCCCTGCAGAGCTCTTATCTATAGTCTGGGATTGGATATCTGCTCCTCTTTCCAACTGTGGGAGGCTGAAACTGATGGGGTGTGTGGTGCATGTTTCTGGTTTGTGTGTGTGAAGGAAACACCCCAGACAATTGGCTTCCAAGCATCAAGAGGCTCTAGGGCAGAAGAACCAGCTGCTATTAACCTTGCACATTCTTTAGCTGTTGGTTTTCTTTTAGTGAATGAATATCACATGTCCTCCCTTCGTTCATCATCCCCACTCTCTTCCCCCCCCCGTCCCTCTGCTCTGGGCTTTACATCAGCCTCCTTAATAAGCACTACTCTGTTTTTAGTCCCAAGTGAGTGCCTAGCCCTTTGCTGCAGGGCTTGCTGTTGCCCGAAGCTCTTGTCTGAAATAGCAAGCTGGCTCTTCAGGTATGCTGCACACCCATGAAGAGCTAGTCAGAGCTGGGGTACCCTGTGTTGTTCATGGGGGCTCACAGCCCTCTCCCACCTCACCCCACCCTAACTCCTTTTATTCAACATTGTCTTCAATGACTGGGAGACAGAAGTAAAAAGCAAACTCTTCGGGTTTGTGGTTTATAGTATATTTCTTCATGTAGCCAGTATCTGTACTTACTCTAGATGAACCCCAGGAAAATTCTTGGGTAAGAGGGCTCTGTTATTAAAGGGAATTTTCAAGGATACACCTCTGCCAAACCCATGACTGCCATGGGTGCAGTGGGAAATTGTGTCCGTGTCAAGTGCCAATGACAAGTGCACTAAGAGATGCGTCATCTCTTTCCTATTTCTCCCCTACCCCATTGCTCAGAAAGGCATGCCACTAGAAGTCCATGTTCAAAAAGGAGACAGGGGAGTCCCAAAGAAATGGGGAAAAAAATAATCTATTTATTATTCGAGTAAAGGGAGAGTCCTGGGCATATCCCTGTGGGGTCTCTTCAGTTGCCTGAGGGCACAGCCCCACTTTTATTTGAGTTTCCCGGCCACATAGGACCCTCTTCCTTCCCCCATTGGCTAAGGTACTAGGAAGGTACAGACTTCTCTATCCACCTATTACATATCCCCCCTTAACATGTACACCCCCCACAGCATGCATCATTATGTCTCATTAACTCTATGCCTTCCCTAGGAGAAGTTAATATGTAAAAAGTCTATTAAGCCTGAACACTCTCTCTTAAAGTTCAAAAGTTTACAAATCCTTTAAATTTTGGGGTCTCAACTGGTTTTGGCCAACCCTCACTGACATTCCCAGTCCTAATTGTTTTTCTTTGATAATATACTCCCATTCAGGCCAGACAGGTAATCTCCTTGTTAAAATATAGCATCTTCATTTGTAAAGACATCCCTTTCTGGATCTTCTCACCATGATGATGCTTTTTGCAGGGTACTTTCAAAGCATAGTTTCTTTCACATGTATTTCCTTCAACTGCCTCCACATTTTTAATTGAGTGACTTTGCTTCCATTTATTCCATCTCGGTACTAATTTCTTGAGACTTCATTGCTTGACCCTTCCATCCCTTCTTCAATATAGCATTTCCCAGGGTTAAGATACAGCAAATGTAAAAGGTGTGAAAGGTAAAAGGTTAAAAGGAGAAGACTTAAAAATACAGTATCTAATTAAAATATGGAAATGGCAGCTTTAAGGGAATGTTATAGCAAATAGCTTAAAAAATATAGGAGAATAGATTAGCTAGTTTTCTGAATAGGACTAGCCCCAGCTATTAAACAGGGCTTGATTGGAGCAATAGACTTATAAATCAGTTCTGCAGATGAAAGAAGTTCATTTGGGCAGTGATGGGAAGGACTTGCAGATGCTGTCTTAGGGTAGGAATTCAAGGATAGGAATCCTCTGTCACCACTGTCATGGGTAATGATGAAACTGATTCATGGGGTAGTGCTGCAAGGTGGAGAACAGGCTCATCTTTAAGTAACTTAGCCTGGTAATGTGTGTACTGCTCACTCTGGGACTTTCATCCCTCTTTATTTTTTATTGTGTGTCCCAGTGCAAGGAAGGGAACTCCAGCTCCCTCTCCAATGTTATAATCAACTTTCTTTCACCCTTATTTATAGCTGTGCACCTGATCTGTTTCTGCCATGGGTCCCTCTGCCTACACCTAGGGTAGCTCCTGACAGAACTCGTGGGAGATCAGATACTATGGTCAGGGACCTCAGTGGGCAGCTGGCACCTACTGAGGGTCTATAAGAAGGAGAATCTGAAATCAAGGAGGCCTCCTCCAGGAGCTAAACCATGGCTACTTAGCTCAATTGTCCGTATGCATTGTCTTTGAATTGCTGGGCTAGGAAACTCAGAAAAAAAGTATTTCTTGAGAAGTGTTTATTGTTTCTCACTCCTGCTAAAACAGATCCAGATGTTCCCCTTGCTACAACACTCCACCACTCTATCCACCCCTTTCTACAGTCACATTATTTCCTTCACTCTTTCCTTTCCTGGTCCAGTCTCCTTCCTACTCTTTACCCATCATATCTGACTGCAAGGTGATTTAGTAGTTTTGTTTGTTTAGTTTCTTTTATTATTCTATTTGTTAGACTAACTGGAAAGATCTGTTGCTTCAGTTCATGCATGTTTGAAGGTGGGTGTTGTGGTTTAAGGGTTAATAGATTGAGTAGGGGGGACAGGTGATAACCCTAGTACTCTAAAGGCTCAGAGAGCAGCTGTTATTCCCTCCCCTTCCCCATAACAAGGAGACAGGAATTTCAGGGTATGGGGATTCTTCTTTCTCCAGCGCTGCTCAATGCAACTGCACCTCAGCAGGGCTGGCCCGGTCCTGACTCCATGTGTGCCATACAATCCATTGCCATCCAAGAGTGGGTTTTGTATAGATTCCATATTCTTCTTCCCCTAATAGTCCTTTTTGTGTTTTTCTCCTGTTATCCATTAAATTTGTTATAGTCTTCACTTCCAATCTTATGTGTGGCATTTTTTCCTTACTCTCCTTTTTACCCTGCCCTGAGAGGGAGGTGGCTAATATCACTCTATGTTTCTATGTGGGCTGGCCCTCAAACTTAAATAGAGACAGCGGGGCTAAAAAACTGTGCATGTGTTTGTTGTGTGAGTAAGAACAGATGACTGTGACATGAAATAATAAGTGGCAAGTTAATGATCATCGTTTGATGGTTGGTTATTTCATTGGAAAATGGTTGTAAAAAAATTAACTACAATGACCTTCCTTTGAGAGGAGGGCTACATCATTTCACCTCCAGATGTCCTTTCTAACCTGACTTTATAACTTGAAAAGTCTTTTTTGCTCTAGTGGTATTTTTGTCCTGAGTTGTGTTTGTATTTGTTTGTCTCGAAGTGTGTGGAATGGTAGCACTGGGCAGTATCTGGAATCTTGTTGTCTAGGCACAGAAATCCAATCAAGTGTTTTTCCTTTCATGGCCTAAACAAATCTTACTTTGCAGAAGAGCACAAAATTACAATTTGAAGAGCTCATCTGTAGAAGTGTTTTGCCAGTCAAGGACTGCAATGTCAAATGGAGTCAAAGTCTTCATATTTTTTGTGTTTGTTAAATGAGGGCTTGCTGCTGCAAGTGTAACTGCAGGGCTGAAACTGGACCCGTATGCAATATTTTTCAACATAGTTCCCTCTTTCCCTGTCAAAATGTTTTCGTTTCACAATCTCTGCGGGCTGAACTCAGTCTTCTTAGTCTCTGAACTGCCCATCATAGCACCTCAGCTCCTTCCTAGAAACCCAGCTATTCTTACATGGTTTTTTTCCCATGTCAGAATAAAATTAACTGGAGAGGAGGGTGTCATGATGGCAACTTCATTGTTCCTAATAATTTAATATTTTCCTTCCAAGACACCGTGAGAGCCAGAACAGCCTTGATTCTGGCTTTCTAAAAAGACTGAGAAAGATTTTCAAGGATATTGAACAGTGTATTAAAAAAAACCAAAACAAAAACAAACACTAAAACAACAACAAAACAAGCCCCCAAAAAACCAAACAAAAACCATTAAGAAAGCAGGGTCAAGAAACCCTATTTTGAATGACTGGCTACTTGATGTATGATGGCAACTGACCCTCTGGAGGCACTGCAGGCCTAGCTATCCTCTGATGTCTCTTCTCAGCTACCCTTGTCAGAACTGCTCTGGAAGGCCTCAGCCTGGGATTGACAGATGACATTTGCAACTTGAGAGGCCAGGGTTGTTCAGAACATTATTCCAGGGCCTATGCAACTGAGCCATGGCCCTGCACAACCTCCACCATGCAAAATTCTTCAGTCATTAATCACTGGATTTGGTGACAATGTCTGTGTGTGGGATCCAAGAGCCATGAGGTCCCCATTCCAGCTCTCAGCCTTCCTCCTTCCCTGTCCAACAGACCCTAAAGAAAACTTCAGTGTTGCCATCCTGGGTCAAGCTGTTTTCTAATACCACTATCATCTGTGGCTGTTTCATAGACAGCTGAGGCAGTGTATTTTGGAGTGGGTCAGCCTCCCCTCTTCCACACGAGCTATTGGAAGAGCTGACTGCAAACAGATTTTCACTGCCCTGATGTAGACTGATGTCAAACAGTGCCCAATGGAAGCTGACAAGCTGACAGACCCTATCCGTCAGTGGAGGATGAGGGGAGGGGTGAAGAGAACGTCTCTTGAGCATGCCTTCAAGAGACAGAGAGAAAATTCACAGATGGGCCAGCAAAGCTGTTGTAAGTGATATAAGTCCACACTTAATAGCCTCTCCATTTCTGTGAAGGCAGACAAAAGTGCAGGGTATACATGGATAAGAAAAGTTCATGCTAGTCACAAGTTAGCCTAGCTTTGAGGAGAAGGATCCTGTTTTGTCAAGTTTCTGACCAGTAAATAACTGGGAGTGGACTATCTGGGAGGCCCTGATGAGTTCAGAAGTAGAAGGTCTCTGGAAGCAGACTCTGTGCCACAAGAAATCACTCTGTGCCCTTTTGACTCATGCATCCTGTGAGTACTTGCAGAGTACTGAATAACTGATGTTGGGGCCAAGATGAAAATATCAGTGACTGGCTCCTTTTGTTGGTACATGGTTAGTTGCTGGGTGCACAATGAAGGGCTTTGGAATGAGAAACATTCTCATTAGTCCTTTTGGTGCTGCCTTCACCTTTGATGAAATCAGATGTAGCTTCACTAGAGAAGGAAACTTGTCACCTTTGGGTGAAGATCACAGTGTTGTCTCAAATAGTGGGTCAGAATTAGGCAGAGAAGGAGCCTTCACAAATTTCTTCTGCCTGGGCATGGTGCCTTGTCCAGGCTCTGAATCAGACCACATCTCACAGCTAGCTGTGACCACAACTTGAACTCATCTGAGCCTACTACCTTGTGTCAATATCATCCCTCATATTGACTTACAGAATGACAATAATCACCTTACTGCAAGCTTTTAAATGGGCCCAGCCTGAATAGAAACATCTTTTTTTAAACTCACTTGTTTGAAGCTGGTCCCAGCTTAACAGGCTTACTAGGATATTCTCAACATAGATCTGGAAATCAGCACTGAGTTGGACTTCTTTTTTTTTTTTCACAAAGTCCATGTGAAAAAATTAATCCTGTGCTGGCTCTTTTCCACATTGACCAGTTTACTATTTAAGTCCATAATATGCTATTATAATTTCCATTTTCTTCCTCCAAAATGCAAACTGGTTTCAGGTCCCACGAACAGTTCAGGTATGAGACTGGGTTAATATTGACAACTTTAACCCCGATGTTGAGCTCATGACGTCATCATTATGGTAGCTTTGTATCAGAAAAAGCTAAAAATTTATGGAATTCAGTAAAGTCAGTCACTTACTCTTCCCTCCTCAGGAAAGTTGAGAAAAAAAATTGCCATCATCCATCCTCATTTCCTTTATCCCAGGTAATGAGGCTAGTGGTGAGAATAGAAGTGGTCTGGTGACCTGGACTTGGGCTCCTGTCTCAGTAATATGTAGAACAGTGCAGATAAATCCCTTGTTGGTCCAGTAGAGCTGTGTTTGTGCTCTGGAGCACAGGGATAAGATTCTGCATCTGCTGAAATATTGTCAGGGCAGGCTGGCTTTTATTTCATTAGGACAAATGATTTAGAGAAGTGAATGGTTGGAGTGCAGAGCACTTTGGGATCCCCTGCTCTGAAAGATATGTATGAAAGCCAAGCTACTATTGCATTCAAAATTAATCTACTTCTTTTGTGCTATTTTATCAGTAGTTATCTGAAGACATAGCTTAAAAGTATACAAACCAAGCCCTTCCAGTTTGATCCATGTCCCTTCCTGTGACAAAGTGGAAACTGACATCTCCTTTATAACTGATTTACAACCTCTCTCTCCTTCTTTCCCCCACCCTCACAGCAGCCTGTCCTCATACTACTGATTCATTGTGCAATCAGATGGGTGATAACAGATGCTTCAAGAGAAGGGATTCTTCCTCCACGATTTGCTTAACCAGTTGTGTGGTTGGAGTAGGAGTCAATTCCTTCCTGCCGTCTGCAACCGTCTGCAGCCTGAAACAACTCATCCATCCCTTAACCATCCTAGGGGTACAACTATAAATGCTAGCAAAGGTTCACAGAAGTTGCCAGGACTTTCTAAATTCTTTCTTCAACATCTGTCTTGGGCCACTTCTTTAAGGTAGCAAATGGCTTCTGATGAAACACAGTCTGCAAAGGTGTGTGAATGGCTGATGGTTCATTTCACTGAACTGCCTGCCCTACGAGTGTTGAACAAGAGGGTTAGATGGTAATATTAGCTCATTTTCACAGGAGTGCTTCATTCCCATTAGCAGAATCTCCTCTAATTTTTCACTTGGCTGCAACATGTTGATATCTGTCATGTCTTAGAGATATATCAGGTCATTTACTATACCGAGTGGGATAGATGCAGTCAAAGAGGACATGGCCCTATGAAAACGTGGACCCAGCAACTTTTAGTCAGGCACAGGCCTTCTTCTTGCCTCAATAGTTAAGTTCACAGGGAAGTAGCATTTCCATCTCGATTTCAGTGATTAGAAGTGACATCCTCTTTCTACAGCCATCTGGGGTGTGAAAACAAATACATCTGTGTGGTCCACATTGATCCAGAAAGGTGGAAAGCAAACCAATGTCTATCAGAAAAATTATCCCTTTCTGCCTCCCTCCTTCTCACCCACTCTGGTTATTTCATTTGCAGATCTGTATTTCCTCCCACTCTTCATTTGGGCAAAATTTGGCTCTGTCTGATGGAGATGAGGGCAACAGGAGTGTCATGGCTGGAGGGGAATCAGGAGAGGAGCGGAGCTGGGGTTTGTGGATCAGGTAGCCTCAGGGCTGGCCAGGTGATGGCTCCCACCTCTCCT
>JANHGL010014848.1:0-12798 GCA_024611195.1 Ceyx melanurus | reverse complement strand
ACCCCCTCCCCCCTGCCGCCCCCCAAGGAGAGGTTCCCTCCCCTACCTCCGCCCACAGTAAAAAAAAAAAAAAAAAAAGCCAAAAAAACCCCCTCGATGCTTAAAGACAGTTTCTCTCAGCAGATGTCAAACATTCACCAGCCCCTCTGATCATGCCGAAAAGGAATTAGCCATTTTGTTTCAGTCACATTATCCCATTCCTTGGGAAATAGGCAGTTTCTGCGGTAATAGAACAGCAAACCGCTGAATGCAAAACAGGCTCTTCTCCTTTAACAGGGAAAACTAATTGCCAAGGCATTCGAGGAACAAACGTATCCTTGTAACACTGCAGTTGACACAAAAGAAAAAGTTGTCATTCTGTTCTGTCATGACTGCACTTAATTTTAAGAGGAAATAATCTAGAATTGTTATTAAGGCTGAAAGCCTAACCTACAAATTGCAGAAAAGTGTATGTATTTCAGATTTAATGATAACTGCCTAAAAGTAAACAAATATACAGCAGTTTATAATGACAGTTTTAGATTGGTGCCACTGTGTAGGATGTTGTTTTTAATTTAATTATATTAATTTCTTTATTTCTACTCATTCTGAGGATAACCTTTTAATAAATAAATATTGTGAATTGTCCTATGAGGACTGGCACTTCTTCATGTTCTGTAACATACCATGAAAAGCAATGGCACTCTGCAAGTATTTATTTTTAGTAATTTAAGAGCTAGATTATTTTATCTCACCTACATAGTTTTCCTGTGCAATTCTTAATTTGTACCTCTTGCACAATATGATAATGTCAACCACATGATTTTATTTTTTAGCAGAGCTATGGACCTGCTCTGGGCACAGTCAGCTTCCACAGACTAGTCAAAGCACAGGAAGAACTGAAGCTGTTGCTTTTTGGGTCCCTGGCTCATTTTTGGAAGAAATTAGTGAGTTCACAGGTACAGAGCTGTGGGTTTCAGAGACAGAGAGAAAAATCCTAGTTGAAGAAACTGCTTGAACTATATCTGATGAACTAGATTGACCTTTCAACTACACAGCAGAAAATAATGTTATCTCTCCTACATAACTCCTATTGGAAAGTATTTTAAATTATGTTTTATGTACAGCCTTCATTTACAGATTAAAACAATATGGAGGATGCACAGAGTTATGCATTTGAATTTCTAAAGTGTACCAGATAACTCGATTCTGATTACTACGCTAAGGGCCCAGCAAACATTACTAAACCAAGTACCTGTAAGTAATCTTTCTAAGGAAGTTCTAAATTCTACTGCCTCCTAAAAGAAAAAGGATGAGACTAAAGGGGTTAAATTTGAGATCAAAAACCATGGCGGGTGAATTCATGGATCTGCAAGTGCACATAGATCAGGTAGGTGACCAACTCTGACACTTTCAAAATTTGTTCTTCACATTTTCTTCAGAACACAGCATAACATATAATATATACCTCAATCTTGAAAAAAAAAAAAAGTACAACAGTAAACAGTCTACCAGTCAAACAGCTACAGCACTGAAATTATGAGGTGAAGCTGTGCATACCCACTGGTGTTTTCATTATTGAGTTTGGAGACTTAAGAATAGAAATTTAACAGGAGCAGAGTGTGAGGTATGACTACAGTCCAGGTGCCATGCTCTCTCTTAGGTGCCAAGAACAGGCAGCTCCCTGTTTCCATCACTCAGCACCTTTCAAACCAAGGTCTGCCGACTTAAAATTCCTCTTGATAAAATCTCTTGCACACTTCTTCAAGTCATTGAAAAGTCCCATTTCTGATGGAGACAGAAAATTTTGACAGGTAAACTGTGCTTATGTGCACACCACACATATACACATTTATGTAAGCCAGAAGGCTTAACTTTCTGCATAGTAACCTTTGGTTAGGTACTTCATCCCATTTTCTATGTACATGAATGCACAAACATGTAACACCAAAGTGCTAATTTTTTGCTGTATAAAGCTGGTAAATTTCCACTGAAGGCACAACTAAGAGTAGAAGACCACATAAAAACCCTAGGAAGACAGCCAGCTCCACTGAATCAGGAGAGTACTACAGTTATTTCTGTACATAAACCAACAAAAGAACTAGCTCAGAAGATGTGCTTCCTTTGAAAGTACAATAAGAAATTTAGATGCTACTCCTATAAGGATAATTTTGATATGGGGTGAATAGAAGAGACAAATCTACAATCAAGGTGGGTTGGGTTGTTGGTTGGGGTTTTTTTTCCCACCATTCTTGAAGCAGTACAACAAAAACTATGTTAAAAAACCCAAACCTGTCACTAAACACTGCTTTAGTGTGAAATATGTCAGTGAGGCAGCAGGTGCATTTTACCTGGAGGAAGACAAGGCTGCCACCTTGTCTTGTCTAAAGCAGAATGTGTTGGACTGACAATTGGTCACTGCAGCTTAAACATAAGCAACTGCATGTAAGGGCTATTTTGAGACCATGATAAATCAACCTCTTTCCTGAGATAATTAATTCAGGCACTTCATGTCACATTAATGGTAAATTATTCTAAGATGAGATTGAGCTATAGAGGTTAACTACCTTATTCTGGCCATTTTACTTGATCCAGGCAAAACTTTAGAAAAATAAGATTTACTGAAAAAGAGAGATTAATATATAGCAGGACACCAAATTCTGCCTACCATTAGTCTAACAGTTTTTGCTAGAGGAAATAGGAACTGATTCACATATTTCAAGGCAAAACACAGCAATTTCATCAGATGTGACCTTACATATAAATTCTGACTTCTGTTTGATCAAAACAATTGTTTGCTTTTCATTTCAGACCGCCTAGATATCAATGCACCAACATACAGTTAAAGAAGCTAGTGGAAGTTAAAAGGAGGCTCATTATACCTCAAAAGATACATCTCATTCATTCACATAAAGTAACTGTAGTTTATACTAACATTCATTATATTTGCAAAGGCTACAACAAGGTCACTGTAGCAAAGGCAGTGATTTAAGCATTTTTTTAATCTATGGTATCATCTCTAGAACAGGCATAATGAGTGCTACTTTATTGATAAAAATGATTCCACTGGTTTAACACAGCATTATAGCCATAAAAGATTACATTAGCACAAATACTGTAGTATCTGGAAGTAAAAAAAAAATAATTTATCACTTTGGATATTTTAAATTGAATTCTGCAGCACCTGCAAGGTAAAATGCTTGGATGTTCACCTCAGGGCTCCATTGGATTATGGCTACTGGAAGAATTCCACTCTTTCCTGTTAAAAAGGAGCTTTGTTTCATCAGAAGCACACCTCTAATAGCAATATGACAGTGACCAGAAACATTTACTCTTAGTACTAGATATAACAGAGGATTTTAGTATAAAACAGTGAAAACCAAATGAACAAACAAAAAAACCCAGAAACTATTTCAAGTATTTCAGGTTTGTGCACCACATTCTTCAAAGACTTTGAGGTATAGAAGTATTAGACAAAGCAAAGGATAAGTAATGCACTGTATACACTGGTGAGCAAGACAACAAAACAAGGAAAATGCTATTCCATGACAGAAAGCTAGTTAGAATCAAGCAAGACTACATTCCTGAAGAGCTCCCTTGAACATCTTCACTATTTTCCCCACAATTTAGAAATGCCTATCCCCACAGCATCATTAAATATGCCCTGTTCTGGTTCATGTCCTTTTTAATATCACACACTAATCCACAGTTTAAAGTGTTCTTTTTATCTAGATAAACTTGAAAATACTGACAAATTTTGTCTATATTCAAACAACCATGGAGAAAATGTCTCATCTGGAAAGAATCTGAAAGGAAAACTCACCAATGGAATTAAAGGACTTTTAAGAATTTTTTTCCTTTGCAAATATAAGTCCTGGTCTCCTCTTGGGCAGTTGAGAAGTAGAGATGAAGAGCAGAGTTGAAATAAGAATAGTTGAGAAGAAGAGTAGAGATGAAAGCCAAACTTAAAAAATTAAATATTTGACTACATGGCTCAAGTTAGTAATTTAAATTGTTGCTGAGGTGCCTCTGTCGTGGTAATCTCAAGTATTTGGTTAAGACCAAGCAAAATCATCAAAGCACAGTAGAATGTTTTATTACCTTGAAATACAAACCTAGACTTTTCTTCCATATTGCAGCTAGGCAGTTCAATATTCTATGGCTTCCAGGCTTCCTCCTTCTGCAGCTGTTAACTAAGCTTTTTTTTACCCTTAAATGATGGTAATGCACAATAATACCACTAACTGTGAAGGTATCTCTGGCTTTCATTAGTCTTTAACATTTAACAACAATTACACTAAGATAATAAGCAAGTCAGTGCATCCTTTGCTTCTGCATACACTCTTGGTTAATATTCTCCAAAGGCGCTCAACAGTATCACCTCTCAAAGAACAATGACAACAGATCCCTTCTTTCTGTAACATTCTTTAAACCAAAGATCATTTAATCTGAATTTCTACAACCCAATCTGTTTAGCGCACCAGTTCAGACATGTATTCATTTCCAGTATAGTGTTTAGATATGCTTATGTATGCATACAGCATTCATTCTTTGCCTTTCGAAAGGAATTCTGTTCTGAAGTCACAACACAAAAGAGTGTCTTGCTTTAAAAACAGTCATCAGAACCCAGTATAAGACTAAAGAATACCAAAACTGTATAACCAGCATAAACCAATTGAGGATTATTCCCTGATTCTCTGTTGGTCAAGTCTTCTCAATCTGAAAGTAAGGGACAGCATCCACTCATTTTAGGAAGACACAAGACTTAGCTGTGTACCATGCTTCAGAAATAATAAGCAGTGAAAAGGTCTGAATTTGCTAATACTTTCCTAACAGATTTAGAATTTTAGCATGGGCTAAAATAATTTCAGAATTACAATGTATTTAGTATATTTTATCTTTACATTTTCCCAATTACTATATTGTAAAACTCTTACAACATGATTCTGAAGATGGATACCATGGTACTTTCTTCAGCCTGGCAGTCACAGTTACTAATTGTCTCTGGTCCTTCCTCCTTACGTGACTGGGTGTTCGTCAGTGCATGAAAATTATATGCATAACCTCTAAGGATGCAAAAACACTAGCAACATATATGTATATATACATCTGTATATAGATGCATTCATATATATATATATATATATATATATGGGGCTGGGAGTAGAGACTGTGGTTAACAGCACTGTCTCCAGCATGAGCAACTTTGCATCCTCTCATATGAATGGGAACATTCAAGATCTCGGGATCTACTGTTAAATAAACAGCAGTTCACCATGATGCCACAGCAGCTATCTTAGATTCTTGTACCCCTGGTGGCTCAACTGCCTGTCTTCTTTTCCTGCTATATTTAAAACAGCTTTCTGAAATTCTATCAGATGAGCAGGTTAAGTAATTTTACTGTCAGACTGAATGTTCAGAACAGACACTGAAGAATTCTCTAACAGACAGAAAGCAAAATTAGAAATCAGAGAGCATTCAAGATTCTAACAGCTTGCTCCACTAGTAACACTGTAGTTTCTGAAGTTCTAGCAGAAACAATGCAGAAGTAGTTGAATGCAAACTGCTCCTTGGCATTAGTGAGAAGCAAAATACAGCATGATCATAATAAATAAGCCCAATCTCTTTTTTGCATTCCTTCCAACACAGCATGTCTGGGAACATTATTAAGTAGCTACAAAAGAAGTCTGAAATGTGAATCTACCAAATTACCTCTCTCAAGTCAACACACTGACCAAAGAAGTGTGCATAAAACAAACTTCATGCTTCAGCTATCTGACAGAAAGTGCTAAGAAGTACTCTTATCAATGTGTAACTGGCCAGTTTATTCTGGGTTGGTTTGTTATTTACCATGTACAGGTAACAGGTAAGGAAACAACACCAAATGGTGAAAGGAATTCTTAGATCCCTGTCTTGTGTGTCTCACTCATCTACTCAGGCTCAAATTTGCATGGCAAGGAATTTTTCACCTTGGTTGATTATATGAGAAAGAGGAGAGGACTTGTATTCCACTTGTTTCCCTGAGGAAGGGAGGAGATGTGGCTGAAGACAGTGCAAGGTGTTTGCATTTGCCTGTACCTGGGAGCTCTGTCTGCAGAACAGGCTCAGCACAGCACACTAAAATAATTTCCTCATCACTGCAGGGCAGTGGTTAGGATTTGGTATAACCTGAATGTTCCTTGGTTATCTGTATTCAATATATGTCAGGCCATATAACATTATAATCCCACAGGGTACATGGATGACTGATAACCCATGGCAGAAAGACATACTGGAAGGCCCCCTTCCAGCCTTAAGTTCCGTAACTCTCAATATTATGTATCTATGGACATTTGCAGGCATATCCAAAAATCTGACTCTAGTAAACAATTTATAATAATGCATTTTCTTAAAAGTGCCATGGGAGTAAGTCCGGGTGGTCTCACAAAACCCTTGCCAGAGCCTAGTTAAAGCTGCAATTCTTCCTATTCTGCAAGGCATTCAGTTTTAAATTACAATTTTGAAAAGCACTTCTAAATTCAAATGTATTTTTAATAACCTTTTAGAAATGAGTTGCATATTCTGTTGATAGCTAAATTAAGTAATAGATCAAAATAATGTGTTTATTAGCAATGTTAATTAACAATTTAAAATAACAACTGCTGAGTAGACCTCTGGTAAGTTAACCCAGGAACTGGTTGTCACATTAAACATCTTAAAACACAGATCCTAAATCACTGCAGACAAAAGGCATCAGTAATCTGCAACAGCCAAGATCTGGCAAAATCCCTCACCAGCCTCACTCACTCTCGCTCCTCCCCCATGAGTTTTAGTTCTGAAATTTACCCTACAGCCCTTCCCTGTACAAAGGCGCAGATCATTAGACTTTAAAATGGGACTGGTGTTGATGGTCCTGCAAAACTATGACCTCAGAAGACACATAAAAATAATGAAGGTATCTGGCCAAAGGTGAAAAAGAGGGTCACTCTATTCTTTAAGTATCATTTATATTGTTGATATCGATGACAGCAAAAAAACACAAAACAACCCAGCAAGAGGTACCATCTAATGCAATGCATTTGTAGCCTTCCTCATATTCCTCCACAGTTTCCCATCTCTCTTTATTAGGCAGCATCATTTTTACACCCACCTGTGAAAGCTCTAAAATAACATAGAAAATCAAACATTCAGCCAACACAGTGGCACAAGTCATAAAATTTTTTTCTTCTGGAAAAATCCCAGAGTAGCTACTTTTGGTTTAGACAACTTCCTGCCATATTTTACATATAGTACGATTAAAAAAAAACAAACACCACCACCACCCCCACCCGACCACCCACCCACCACTTCTAAAAAATCCTAATCTGGAATTAGAAAGTAATAAAAAGAACTCAAGTAAGGAAGACTCTTGTTGGCAGACAACAAGCTAATATCCAAACTGTAAAAAGCTTAAGAAATCAGGCTTTAATACTAATCATGGTTTCAATCTGCACTGTCTTCCAAAAAAAAGAAATAGCATTTAAAAATTAGGAGGCAAATAACAGATCTACATCTTCAAGAGCACTATATTACATGGGTTTAAACAGTAAGTTTTTTTAATTTAAAAGACTTGTTACGCTTGATAACTCAAACTCGGGGTCTTAATGACCATTTGTTTATCTGGTCTTTATTTAAACTATATTTGTATGTTAATTTATGCCATTTAAGTTTCCTGTATTTATCCATCAAAGTTAATTTACAACAACAAAAATATATTTAATTATTTTGTAAGATCATTCTCATGGTATCTGACTATCTTTGCTAAAAAGTTAAAAGCACAAATAAGAAATTTCATTATTCTATAATCCACTCTGCAGCTCTTTTCCCAAGACCCTATATCTGTCTGTCAACAGCTAATATGTACCCAGAGAGTTACTAAGCTCTGTTTTTGCTGATTGATAAATTACTCCTTATAAAGGCCCCATCATGAACACAGTTCATATGTGCCTGTCAAATCTTCTCCCCAAAAGCTCTGCAAGGCTACCAGGGAGGCTATAGCCGTATATATATTGTTATGTTGAACCTCCTGGTTTTCTCTAGATAATCATTAGACAAATCTATGAGTGGAATTGAGAAGCAGAAATACAGAAGTCACTCTTTCACCAAAACAAAACCTAAAAAAAAATTGAAGTCTGTCATCTTTTTACTCTGTTACATGTTTATTGAAAGCCCTATACACATTTCCACAGGGAATTATGTTGTTACAGAGAAGCACAATGTTGTCTCTTACAAGACAGTATTTTCTTCCATGAAAGCACATACTTAAAATACAGCATCATGTTGCAGGAGAAGGTTTTAGCAATTAACCGCATGAAAGTAATGTTTCATTAAAAAAAAAAAGCTAGAGGAATTCAAAAGATTATCTACACTTTCCCCAGGAGAGGTCCATTATTTCTGTACTACCCCATCACTCCAAAGAGCTGTTTGTCTCATCTGTTCTCAAAAGTTGATGGTGTTTCCTCAACAGTCCCAGGTATTCCACTCTTCTGCTTCACTATTCAGAGGCAACAAATGTTTTACTGATGTTGAAGCTGAATCCCTTGTTCCCATTTAAATAAATTATGTCTTGCTTTACACCCCAATAACACAGAAAACAGTTTTATTTCCTACTTATGGCAGATGTTCCACTCACTTGAAGACTTTTACAACCACTCCTTAAGTAAGTAACTTTCCCTTAAGTCAATAACTCCAGTTTGGTAAATACTTTCCATAAATCATGTCAAGTTTTCAAAGCAGCTGACAGGTCTTGTTCTCCAGCTGATCCACCTCAACACACAGCAGTCAAAAATCAAATGCAGCCCTCCAGCATAAGGTCTTTCAAGTTCAGTGTGAGGTAGAATAATGCTGCATGCCTTCCTGCTCAAAACATCAGATTCCCAGCATAATTCCAATCTATTTTCCCCCTAACAGCATCACATTGTTGAACTATTACACCTCTGAGATCCTCTTCTGCAAACTGACACCTCATCGACTATCTTATCCATAAAGCTGAGTATTTTCTGCTGAAGTAAGAAGTCTCCAGCTTGTCCTATTTTACTTGGTGTATTTACATCAGGTTGTCAGAATTATTTTTAAACCCCATACTGTTTTTCAATATACTTGCATTCTTCTCAGCTTGTTGTCTCCTGAAAAGTAATAAACAGCCTCTAGACCATCATCCAGGTCACTAATGAAAAATAATGACTAAAGCCTAGCCAGGTTTCTTACACCTGCTGCCCAGTGTAATTTCCTGCTTATTGTTCCTATCCTACATTCAATACAGTAAAAGGTTCTAAAAAGTGACAATATCTTCACCCCACACTCTCGCTCCCTTCCCAAGACATACTTGCTGATGTGACTTACAGGCAAAACTGGTGTAAAAACATAAAAAATAGAAAGTTTCTATTTATAGAGCAGTAATTCTAGAAGTTTTCTAGATTTAAGATAGATGTGTTTTTGATATTTCTGACATACTCATTCTAACCATGTAAAAAAGGCGCATTCTTAAATGTAAACAAAAATATTATAATTGTCTCCGAGCAGAATACAGAAGAGAAGCATCCACAAAGTAAGACAACAATCTATAAAAACTCATCTTCAGTAGCATCTCAATGATACTAAGAAGAATCACAGAATAGTTGAGGCCGGGTTTCAAGGCCATACCCATACATGGATATAGAATGTGCCTCTAGTTGCTTGACTGTAAAATAGTACCTTGTAGCAGAGGAAGAAAAAAAACAAACCAACATTTCTAACACCTATGTTTGCTTAACAACCTTTAGAGAAGCACAGGAAAGCTCTTCCATTCATGTTAAAATAGCAAGAACATGTTTGTTTCCAGTGGCATGATCAGCCCCATGTTGGGGACACCTGAGATAGCATGTTTGTCTCAAATGTTTCGCTTGCCTTCACTGCCTAGAGGCATGATGACACTAAACATTTGTGAGCTAAGCCACTGGGATATGAGGAAATGTGATTATATGCAATGACACTGCCTTTTGCACTGTGGCGACCAACATACTATGAATATAAAGTAAGAGACTCCAAATATGTGTCAGCCTTTTAGACTGTCACTTGCTCCCCTGTGGCACTTACTGCCATGTTTGCCTGAAAGAGATGGCAGATACTACGGCTCCACTTATCCCCAGTACTCTTTCTGACCTTTTCACATGCCTGTGACAGCTGTCACAACACACCTTGTAAACCTCATAGGCCTAAGCTTGACTGACTTGGTAAGAGAAAACATGACAAAAAAATGGAAACACTAGTGTATTTGGAAGAAAGGACAAGAGGAGATGGCAGAGAAGAAATGTATATGGATATCAGGAAAGTATGTTAATGCCAGGTTAGCTGCTGCCATGGCTCAGGAGCAAAGACTTGTTAAAAAGACTGAAGAGCCATAACTGTCTGATTAGCCCATGCAGAACAGAAATGCATCCTGCCAAAACAAGCTTTTTCATTCTCCAAACCTAAAACACAAGAGCTCTGTCCTGCTGCTGTCCATCCCTGCCTTTACTTTTCAGACCACCACAGAAGCCACCCATCTTTCTGCTGCCCACACTTTTGGCTAAGTAATCTATTTTGTTTCTGCAACTCTAGTCTCACAGTGAGCCATAAACTCCTCCCCGAGCACTGCTCATTCTCCTTGCCCCTTATTTTAGTCCCAGGAGCCATCATCCCTCCTCTACATATGCAAAGCACTTGGCAACCAAGTTCTTTGCATGCTTATCCCCATATGAAAACTACTTTCACAGAGAAAGTCCAGCAAGGCTAAACCTGTCTCGGGGTGCCTGCCCCAGCTGTCCAACTGCTCTATCTCACAAAACACAACTGCAATGAAGGTGTTCACTTTTAGGCAAAGGCTGATAATACAAAGGGATGGAAAACCTCCAAAAAAAACAGAAGTGTGTCAAGAACAACATTGAGTCAACAAAACTTTGTAAGATGGTAAAAAAGGCTCCCATGGGGAGAGGGAAGCAGACACTAGGATGGAGAGAAGTCAATGGGAACCAGAAGTTTTAGGCAAAGACAAAGTTATGGTAGAGGCATGAACCACAGCCACAAACATTATGCAGCTATGCTCACAAGGAACTATTGGACAAGAAAAGCCAAAGTGACCTAACTACAGACCAGGCACCACGCACAGGCATGGATAAAGAAGGGGGCCTTCTGCTGCCACACTGTACTCTGGCTGCTTTCAAACTTATAAGTCTGTCCATGGAACATGGACACACCTTCGTTGACAAGATCAAACCAGCCCTCCTCTTCCTCCAATTCTCTTTTGCAGCTGCCTCACCCACTCCCACCCAGGACTACAGTGTCAATCCTTTAAGAGGAAGATGCGTCAGGATTGTTGGCATCTCTCAGTTTGTTCAAGATCTCTAACAGTGAGGACATGCCTACTTAGTTGCTTCTCCACAGCCCTCCAGAAGGAAGTGTTTGTCTTCTGAAATTCTACCCGATTGCCAGTCCCTCAGAAGCAACCTCCTAATACCATCAATTAAGTAGCTTTTGCTCTTTTGATGGTACAGGTTAATGAGCAGAATCTTTTCCTCGGGGCCCCAGGCTGGGATCTGTAGGAGGGGAAAGGACTTCTGGAAGGATAATTGTAAATAAATAAATAAATAAGAGACACAATAATGAAGAGATAAAACATTCAGAAAGAGGATCATTATGGGAAGGGAGACTAATAGAGAAAGTAGGTTGGGTATAAAAAAAAACTAGTAGACATGAAAGCTTAGTGCCAGAAGGTGAGAGTCAAAAAGTGTTGTGGGTCATGGATGACAGCCAACAGGAAGTTACTTATGACACTATGCCACCCAGCTCTTGACATAGGAAAGGAAGCATGTGAGAACATTACATGAACTCAGTGGTGTAAGAGCATTCCGCTAACATATGGACTCCACACACTCTCACTATTTGCTCCCTTCCCCATTAGTTGTAGGAGTACCTCAGCCTGCAGAGGACCTTCCCATATGGCTCCAGCAAAAACAAATCTTTAGGGTGCATGTAACAGAATGGTATAGCATAAGAAAATGTATTAGTACACTTCTGAAAACTAAGAAGCTAATATTAGAAAGTATCTACATGGTTACTTTTTCAGGGGGTCTTTCCAACCAATGTTTTTATGCTAAGCTATGCATCAACGAGGATTAACATCTTGACTTGGAGTTCTGGGGGAAGCCAACACATGGTAGCAGGTTTCATTTGCCCATCAGAAGATACTGAAGAACTCTGCCTAAGCAGGATTTTACCAAATGCTTTATACCCAGGCATAGAACATTGTGGTATTCTATGGCAAAGTAACTGCCAAAATAAAAAACATGAATATCCTTCATGATAAGCAATAGTACTAGTTTAGAATACCAGTAGCAACAACATCAAAAAAGTTCAAACTTGCATTTCATATGAAACTGGGAGGCAGGGAAGACTTCTCACCTCTTCTAAGACAAACCAGAAGTGGCTTATTGGGATTTCATGATCCTGGCATCTCTATAGAGACTCAGCCTATAAGTTATGTCATGAAATGGCAATAACACTGAAAATTTCAAGGGGAAAACCTGTATTAAATCTGTACTATCAGAATGCCTGCCAGAAGACTCAAGGAAGGCAGACCCTCAGTGTTCAGCAACTGCCTTTTTTAACTAAGAGCAGGTATTTAGAATACAGGTGATATCACTGCTACCAGAAACCTGAATTGTACAGAGTTGTGCAGAATTGTGCAGAAACCAAAGTGCTTCCTTTCTTACAATAAACCCAAACATTTATTTGTAGCTTATCTCTCACCTTTAATCTCCATTAAAAAAAAAAAAAAAATTAAAA
>JANHGL010014847.1:0-46511 GCA_024611195.1 Ceyx melanurus | reverse complement strand
TGCGGTGGAAGAAGGCGAAGCGTTGTGAGGCCGGACTGCAGGAACCCCTGGTCCTGTTCCCTCGCCCCGAGGAGCTTGTGGAGCTTTCAAGGCCCAGAGCCGCTGCTGCTTTGCCTTCCGAGCTGACATGGTTTCAGCCTGCTTAGCCCTGCTAAACCTCAACGATACTTGAAGCCAAATACGTGTCTCTTTGGCCTTTGTTAACTCAATGCTATGCAAAAGAAAAGGAGAAAGAAAAAAGAAACCTTGACACTGGTTGTGGTGGGAATGGCTGTTTCCTGCCCTGGATGAGCTTACACGTGGTTTCTTTCTTGTGAGATGAACTAATTCTCCTTTACCCGGTGGAAGACACACTACACGTGGCAACCTGAAACTTTGGTAGTGCTTGGTCGTTGCTTGATTGCAACTTTTACTGGTGTTTTTGCATAAAGTCACCTAAGGAGCCTTGTTGCCTCCTTCAGAGCTCTGGGAGGATCTGCTCTTGTCTTCGTTCTTCTCCTCGAGTGACTTGATCACGAGCGCGACCGACGCACCAACTAAAACACCTTTCTCTTTCAAAGCTCCTTCCCAAGCTGGAAGATCAGGGATCACAGACTTCTTCACAAACTTCTCGTCCTGGGAAAGGCTGCCCACAGTTACTTTATGGGGCAGCAGCCTGGAAAAGTTCTTGGGGACCAAAGGAGGCCGAGTCTGCCTGCCCTGCACTTCATCAAAGGAGCAGGGAAGAAGGAGTCATCGAGGCATGGGGGCCCCCACTGTAATGTCTTCGTGGAACATGGTAAGAAGTTTCTGGTGGTATTTCTTTTGGTTTAACTTTGAGTTGCTGAGCTAGGTGCAGTGTGGATTTATTGAAAGGCCTGGTACAGAGATGTTGTACTTAATGGATGTCTTGTTTTCTCTCCTTTGCTTCTTAATGCAATTATTTTGTGATTGGTTATTAAGAAGATACTTGGGTCAATTGGCTTGAAACCTGGGCAGAGGTTATTGCACAGCTAATGTGAAATATAAGGATGTAACTTTAAAACTCTGTACAGGTTTCTTATTGCTGCCTTAGGTGTGTTCTGGTTTGAAGGCTGGGAAAATGTTTTATCCTTTTGGAGTTGGCTGTTCAGTAGGTACAGACCAGCCACAGCTGATGGTGATACTTACAGGTTCTTTAATTATCTTTACAAAAGGGACTCTGCTACTTGGGGAGGGAAAAATAAGACTTCTTTGGAAAGTTTGGGGATGCTGCTGTTGTGAAGCCTGGTTGGAATAATCTGGTTTCTTGTTAATTGGCTTAGTGCATTTACAGCAGTTTTGATGAGTGGTTTCTCAGAGCTGGTTAAGGCTTCATCTCCTGCTGGCATGAGTTTCAGTGCTAGAGGCTAAAAGTGGCCACGTTTGGGGCACAGCAATCTTGTCACTTGCTGGCCTTCTGCAAATTAAGAGAATCTGAGCAAAGAAGCAAGATGAAAAGGTCAGGAGGGCTCAGAGGTAGGTTTAGTGGCTGTTGCAAATGCTGCTTTTTGTTCTTTACAATTTCTTTGGTCACTTTTTTTTTTTCTAAACTGAAGGCATCTCTACACAAGTGAGGCACAGAAATGCAGTTTCACTGAAACTTCTCAGAGGAATCCTTGCTTTTGCACAATACTTTCAAAATTCTGTCAGTCTCTGAGAAGACACTGGCTGCTTCAGCTGGAGAATGGGATGATGACAAAGCTTCTTTAACAGTTTTGTCCTCTCGAGGAAGTTTATCTGTGAACAAAAGTTTGTATAATCTTTGTGTAACTAAAAACTGAAATATTTGCTGTGTCCAAGAATGTATCTGGTTAGTGGGAAAGTTTTGATTCAGTTTGTATTTTGGCTGGGCTTTGCTTTCCAACTTTCATTCTGTGTTTCTAGAAGGGCTCAAGAAATCCTGTGCAGTGTTCAACAAAGATTCAGATCCTGTGTATCTATTACTGGGTTGAAACCCTGGTTTGAATTACACCAGTGTTACTTCTTTTCATGTCCTGTATTTTTGCACTGAGGAAAGTGAAGGTAATTAAAGGGAGGTTAGAGAATGTAAGGGATAATTCGGCCCCCTGATGATAAACCTGCTGCTGGATTTTTCCTAATCATGCTTGCTATCCTGTGATGTACCCATTCCTCCACCCCCAGCTTGGTGCTGTTTTTACTACTTCCAACAGAGTTTCAAGGTCAGATGAGACACAGCCAGAGCATGAACTGTGAGCAGTGCAACATCCTAACTACCTTGAGTGTTTTGATGTAGCAGAAAAGCTCCTTTTTGATCATCTAACAGGAATAGGCAGATGGTAACTTCTTGCCAGCATGACCTGAGGTCAGAAGATCCTAGCACATATGCAAGAAAAACAGCATCCCTAATGTCCATACACCATATGTCCACAGGAGACCTTGGTGTCTTGCTTTAGAAAAGAATAAACTTGAAAGGGGACATCAAGGCCAGGACATCTGTTAAGAGAACTGCAGAAGATCAGCCTCGCTCACCCACATGAGGAAAAGTTTCTTCCTTTGAGTGTATGAAATGGTTCTTCACAGTACAGACAGTAGAAGGCTGGCCCACTGTTGGTTGTTGTTCAGCTGTGTTTGGAGTTTTGGCTGCTCCTGTCCTTAAACACACTATCTGAAAAAAGCTGGAAAAATGCAGAGGGAACAAAGTTCCTTTTAGGAAGTTCTGATTTCCCTCTCTCAGTTTTTTTTTTTAATTGATATTTTTTTGTCTTTGAAATACATAGTCTGACACACTTTATAATTAATGGGCAGAATCCTATTTAATGTTTTCATGGCACCGTAGGCTGTAGTTCATAAAAATAGATTGGTGTTTTTTCAGGACTTAAATTTTTGCATATTTGCCTTTCAGTACTTTAATTACACAGTTTCTTCTAAATGCCAAACACTGTCTCTGCTTTCTCTGTCACTGTGGGAACTCGTTCAACCCAGGAAAATCATGTTTCTAGCTTTTTCATAAGTGCAGTGCTTAAGGAGAAATTCCAGGGTGGGCTGTTTAAAGCAAACCCCTGGAGACAGTCAGACTCTTAAAGGTACTTGTTTGAAGCTCTTGTACATTTAAAACACATGATGAACCAAAAACCTGCAGAGTTGGTAGTAGTGTGACTCTCCTGTTATGGATGGGGTTTTGTAAAGCTACCTGCAAAGTGCTACTGAGGCTTATTTGGCAGACACTTAGCAGTGACTTCCAGAGCACTGAAGATCTTAATGGCTCCAGTGGTATTGGATCTTAACTGAAAGAGGTAGTGAATATTAGTGGATACTAACAGTGTAAGGCAAAATAACTTTCAGGGAAGTAATTCAGTTTCTCAGTAGTCACACATTCTAGCATTCAAAGCATTGAGAGGCTTCTGAAAAGCAAGGAGGCAACTAGCCAGAAATCAGCTCTGCTGTTGGTCAAATGTTCTGTGAGAATAATGCAGAAAGGCTCTAAATTTTGTCAGGAGTTGACAATTGAGGAGTGCATCAAGGGGGGAGAAAATAATCTATGGGCAAGATTTGGGTTTCTTTTCTTCGTGTTGCTGCTTTCCACACTCTGGGTGTTTTACAAGCTGGAGTTCATGCTGCTGTGGTTACCCTGGGCAGCAGGGGAGCCCTTGATAAGATTTTACAGCTTTCATTTTGACACAGATTACTCCATCTCTGAGATTGTTTGCAAGCTTGAAATGGAGAGGAAGTATAAAGACAGCGTTTGCCTCTTCTCCTGTGCTTTTCTTGACTGAGAAATGAGAGTGTAGTCACTGCTTTTTGGGAACATCCAGCTGAGAGAAAAGCTGTGCTCAGCAGGCAGGTCACAGCAAAGAGCCTGTCAGTGCATTCTGGAGTTTGCACACTGGTGTATCTTGTGCCTTTCCACAACATTAATCTCAAAGCTTCTGTGGGAATACACCTTTCTTTTCAGGGCTCAGCTCTGATCCTGGAGTTGGCAGCAGTTTGCTGGAGTGATCAGCAAACACCACACTGCCTTGAACTGTCTTGGGTAGGTGTTGCTGTGCTGAATGATGAGCAGATTCCCTGAATCACCTTGGTAGAACAGTATTTCCAAGGAAAAGCAGCACCTGAAGGCTTAAAAAGGGGATTCTAATCATTAGACCCGTGCTGCTGAGGTGAAGAAAGGATTCCAGGATAACTGTGTTAGTGAGGTTGTGAATTTGATCCACAGTTTGAATTCCAGTTTTTGAGCAACTGACTGTTGTGATGCTGCTTGGTCAGCAGCAGAACAGTGCTCTGAGGGGTTGAATCTGAGCAGTGTCTCCACTTGTGTGAATCCAAAGGTTCGAGTCTCGTTTGTGGTCTTTGCTGTGTAAATTCTGTCAGTGACTGGGAAAGGGACCATTTTTCCATGGGTGTGTTGATGGGAACTTGAGTGTGGTTTTGTTTTTATTTTTTTGGTGTTAACAATGCAAAATTATGGTAAATAATATCTTGAAATGTAGGTCTGTCAAATGATCCTACAGTCTGATGTACCTATTTGCTGTCACAGGTGCCAGTTTTGCTGTGGTAGTCAGAGAAATAACTGAGGTTTTCAATATGAAACTTACTTAAATGCTGTCTCCCATGACATCTGATGGATCCCTGACAGATAGCAGCCTGGGCTTGCAGCTGTTTATTGGCTTGTGTTTCAAACACTGCAAAACAATAGAAATCTGGTTAACTGCAAAACTGGTAAAAAGAGAAGGAACTTTGGTTTTAAATCCATGTTACACTTTTACACTACTGGAGAGTGACAGCTCATCGTTGAGCTTTAAGTATGTGTAAAATACCATTGATAAAGCACTCACACAAGAGCCTTCTTAGTTCTTAGTGATAAAATGTGGTGTTTCTGATTGTTTCACTAGTGATAGGGAAGATTAAATGAGCAGTTTACCTTACAAATAAAGAGAGATGAACTCCAGGAACTGAATCCAATTTTCTTATATCTTTAGTGCTGAGTCTGCTACAGTTGCTTTGATACTGAATCTGAACCTCTTCTCTTACAAGGGTGGTGAAAGTTTTAGTGCTTTAATTAGGAAGTAATTGCAGAAAACAGATCCATAGCCTAAGCTTGGCACAGCTGCCAGTTGGAAACGTGCCCTAGGATATTCACTGTTAGGAGAAAACAGAAGTATCTTTTCCTATATAATGAATTAAAAATTTATTTTTAAGACTCTTTAGATTTAATAAACTCTTGGTTTACACTGTTAAATTCCATGCTTCAACTGTTTGGATTATAAAAAATGTATAAATTATGGTTAGTTCCTTCTTCAAGATATAGTGACAGCCCAGCATCTATGAGTATGTACTACAACATGTGCTGTTATAATTATATTGGTGTTTATTATTTTGATAAAATGCTGATCATTTTCATACCATGTAGGAAAATGTGTAATTTTGTAATAATGTGTAAAACAAGATGTTTTTGCTGTGAGTGAAATGTTAATGGATGGCTTTGCAATATACTTTTATCCAAGTGGGTGGTCCAGAGCAGATTGTGATCAAGCAATAACATATGATTTTGTACTCATTCTTTATCCTACAGGTGAGCTCAATCTATCTTCTTTATATGCAGTATGCATTGATTAGGTAGTCAATTGCCCATACATTGAAATGATTTAAATGAGATTCCTTCCCTACTAGAACTCTGTTTCTTTATACCCAGGTAGTTACAGACTCTGCATTTATCTCCTTCCATTGTTCCTTAGGGCGTTTTTACACTCCATCTCTGTTTCACCAACTGCAGAATCTGAGACTGAAAAGAATCTTCGTTACTGCTCCCCATTCTGCTTTAGATCATTCACCTGGAATTGTATCATTAGTAGCAGCCTAATTGGAGTCTGTTGGTAGAGCTGCCTCCAGTATCTCAGGCCTGCATTCTAAACTGACAAAACTTTCTGCTCTGAGTTGAAGATTTGGCAGCTCCCAAACTTTCATTTCCATCTCTATCAGGAGAGCCTTATCCCCAGCCTTTGAGAGCATTGGCTGTGCACTCAGCTTCCCCGGGCTGCAGCATTAGGCTGGTTAATGCTGTCGCCTGCTGCACACCAAGTGCAGATTTGTTGGCTGCCTCTGACTAGAGTCCTTTGCATCATACAAAGCTCTTGCTCTAATGTATCCTACTCCAATTATCAAATACCAGTAGGTTTTGCTAAGCTCCTCCACAAAACTAGATCTAAGGTTGGAAAATGTTAGGATAGAGACCTAAGACTTGCTAAACCGCTTTTCTATGTGCTGAAGTGGAAGATGATGATGATGATGGGGAAAGGCTAATCCTCTTCCTGGGCAAAAGCAGTTCTCTTTTCTGCACTGACTAATCTTTGATAACTTGCCATGTTTAAGCAGTTCATCTCCTTCATGAGAGTTGTAATGGTTGCTTGTATGCCAGACTGTCATGAATAGATTGTGCTGGTTCTGCATTCTTATTTACATATTTTAAGAGGAAGCCTAGGTGAGAAGATCAGGACAGGGAGGCAAGAGAAAGCCTCAGGGTATTAGAATTACAAGTCATTGCTTGTAAGTGATCATCTCATTCAGCACACTTCCGTGTTTACTGACAAACTTAGAGCATTTTAAATTGAAGCATTTAAATCTTAAGCTTGAAAGTGAGGAGCTGGCACAGTCCCACTGCTGAGAGTTGGGAATCCTGAATTTCATCCCTGGTGCTCTCTGTGAGGGTGTAAGAAGGTGAAAATGGCCTTGGAAAGTTTTGTCCTGTTGATTGCTGGTTTAGGGTGGGGGTTGTTGTTGAGTTGTGACTTGGAACAATAGGGTTGTGTTTCCAGCTGTGCTTGTGGGTGAGTATTGTTAGTCGTTTACTCTTGTGGATGTGACTGGCAAGGTGGAGTGACTTGTGGAGTGTCTTGGCAAGGTGTTGGATAAGGAATGCTGTTAACTGGTGCCAGGCAGGTTGAGTGTGTGGCCATAGGAGTTAGTCCAGCTCTCCACATCCAGCAGATACCAGTGGTGTGTTCAGAGAAGGTTTGTAGCATGCTGCCTTGAGCCTTGGTCCCTGCCTGGAGTATTTGAGCATTCCCAGATTTTCTGGAACATCACCACAGCTCCATCAGACTCACCACAAGGTGTAAAGCACATTCCCATGGTGCTGGGTGGGAGCAGACGTGCAGTATGGCACAGGTGTCATCTCCATCTCTTTCAGCTGTAGAAAATGCTCCGACTGATTTACACTCATGTTCATCCAGAGTGAAGGCAGCACTGAAAATACTGCTGGAGTTTTGTCATTTCAGCCATGCTGGGCCAGTCTTGTGAGTAGAGTTCCTCAGGAGACTTCTGTGAATCCAAGTCTGTCAGTGCGGGGCGTGCGGAGCAGTTTCAGCAGAGGAGAGAGGGACTCTTGTTGCTCTGCTGTTGGTTTATCTTGCTCTTTGGTGAGTGAAGATCGATCTAAACAACCCGTAGAGGTTATTAATCTGCTTGGCAGAGTATCCATTTGATCAGTTTGAAGAGGAAGCTTGGACAAAAAGAGTAATGAAGATCCAGACAGTGTTAGTGAGTAAAGCTGCCTGAGGGGATGGCTTCCCTTGGTTCTAAACTTTGTCCTCTAAGTATTCACATTTAATCCCAGTTCTGTGCTTAGATATTAAGCATAACTGTGCAATGTCTGGAAGTTGCACCACCCTGGTGCAAGATTTGATACAAATCAGCTAAAATGGTGTTTTAAGCTTGGGAGGAGTCCTTTTCCATGTGTCCCGTGATGATGGAGCAAGTGTATCTTGTCAGTTTGCTTTAGTTGCTGCCTAAAGTACTTTCAGAAGTTAGGCCTGAAATTAGGTTTGGGGTTGTTTTTCTCTGTGTGTGTTTTCTTTCCCAGCATTTCTTCCTTGTTGTTACTGGCTCAGCTGAGAAAAGCACAAGCTTGGCTTTTCTGTAGAGCAATCACTGCTAATTTACATGGACGCAAGCAAGATCATCATTCTTTCATGAGTGAGGAGACTGCCTGATTTATGTTGTGTCATCTCTCTGCTCTGCTTTTACCTAATGAATAGCATTTCAAAACAGATTATTAATCATTAAGGCTTTGGTTTCATTGTGCGTATTAAAGAATCAATATCGCCAGACGTCGCCCGCCTGGAGAAGCTGCTTACCCATTAGTGCTGCTTTTCCAAGGCATTTTGGAGCATTTATCTTTTAGACTGACTTCAATTCCTACCTTATTCCTCCCTTATCAACTCCTGTGCCTTCCCAGGGCATGTGTGTGGCCAGTCTGCCTGTCCATTAAGCCCATCCTTTGAAGTGCTGTCTGATCAGTGGCAAATCCTGTCTGGTCCCAGTCTCTCTTTAAAGCTCATAAAAGAGTAAACCACTGAGCCCTGTTCTGCTGTGGTTTGTACTCCATATTTGCATCAAAGAGTGAATGATGTGTGATGAAGACAATATAGGTGGATGTATTCTGCTAACTGCCTGGGTTTGGGATGGCAAGGCTTGCTGCAGGACAGGATTCCCTCTGCTGACCTGAGCTTTGTTCCCTGGCTCACGTCCATCCCTGTTGGAAGTACAGGGTGACCTGGGCACGTTTCCCGTGTTTCCCGTCACGCTGACGCTCTCTAGAAGGAAATTTCACTTACACTGCACATCCAGAATTTACCCCCACGTGTCCACTCCAGCAAACCCTCCAAGCTGGTCAGCTGCCCATCAGTACCTGCTGTAACCAATGGCTTTGTCATGGCCTTCTGTGTGTTTGTTCTTATGTGTGTTCCAGAATAAACAGTGTTGTTTTTCCAGAGGCTGGATGAGTGAATGGTAGCAGCATAAGAACCTGGAAGCTTTAAATAGGAAATTGGGCTTTCAGAAAATGTTTGGTATTTCATTCATGTTACTCAGTTTCAAAGGCCACTTTTAGGTGCTGTCTCATTTAATGTCCCTAGTGAAGGGCTGCTGGGTTCTCCATTTCTCTGTTTCTGACATGACCAGGGTGAGCTATCAACAGGGCTGTTATGCAGTAAACTCTCCTGGTTTCCCTTGCATTTTGGTGATACCTTTATAATAAATCTTGAGAAAATTAAACTGTCATTTGATGCACTGGCCACCAGGTGTCTTCTTTGAATCTTTTTAATCTCTGGTTAAAGCAAACCCCCCCGCGTTAGGAAGCGTCTTGGCAATGAGCAAAAGCTAATGGCAAGAACCCGGGTCAGAGATGACAACCGTGAATTTCAGGAATAGTGGCTGTCAAGTCTTTTTAGTGACTTTGAGGGTCTATAATTTTTTTGAGCTTGCTTGATGATGAAAAAGAGGTTGGTAGTTGATGTTTGCTTTTACTGCTAATGGGAAAATCTTGCTCTCTCACCTCCTCTAGCTCCATTTCAGCACATTCTTGTTTTAAACAAAAATAAATTAAAAAATAACAGAGAAAGTTTTCCGTGCTGTATTCCTTTTAACTTATTGTTGTCTCCTGCATTTGATCTCATTCCCCTACCTCTTTTGTTACACCATGCTAACTTTTAAAAGTTATACACATCATATATATATATATCCCATTAAATTGTGTGGTCCTTTGAGTCTAGAAATCGATTCTGTAAATCCTCTTGTAGCATCGTGTCCGGCATCTCTAAATGTGTGAGCTTTTCCTGGCAGGGATGCTCAGGGAATAACTGAAAACAATATTCAGCCTGTTACAGTTATTTACACAGTGGTGTTGTCGGAATCTCAGAACTGCTATCACAGAGCTAATTGTGGAGTTTAAACTTTTTTTAAGACATAACAATGCTAACAAAAGCCAGGCTGTAATATACTAATATTCTGTTTTAGTCAAATCTCTTTTGGGTGGGAGAATTTTGTAATAATGAAGAAGATTTAATGCATTGAGCAAAATAGTTTAAGCTATAAATATGTATGCTTGAATGGGTTTTTATTATTTTTATTAGGTCTAAGCTCTCTTCATATCCTCTGTAAATCTGACAACACATCATGTTCATTTAAAAGGTACATTCCAATTTAGTCAGAATTACTGGAACAGCTATTAGAGCTATTGTTGTCTGGCTACACCTAATGTTTGCAAATAACTTGGGAAAGCTCGAGTGAGAAGTGCTGAATTAATGCCAAGCTGATATTTCTTCTTAAATATATTTAACTTGATGGATAAGAAAGTGCATTTAAAATTCTCTGCAATCAAGCCTTTACTTCTTTTAAGGCTATTGATGGATTGCACTAAATGTGTTTGCTGTATACATTTTTTTTTTCCAAATGTGCAGCTATTTAATACAAAATAAATGCCCTTTACTGGAAATTAACTGGAGGGAAGACAAAGCTATTCCCATCATTTGATACTGTTGATGTTACTATAGAAGCTGCAATTTCTAGGGTTCTGTGGCTTGTCTGTTATGTCTAAATAGTGCCTCCCACACAGAGGGCTGGATGTCAGGGTGCTATCGTGTTTCAGGTATTTAGTAGTAATTATTGTTATGAGGTGATCACACAAGACAGTGTAAGTGTTGCTCAACCCTTCACATTCCATATCATTAGGAAAAAAGACCTATTGGGGAAACTTCAGTCTAATTAGAGCTCACTGCAAGAATGACTGGTGCTTTTTACCTTGCTCTTGCTGCAGTGGGTACACAGCGAGGCTTTGTGAGGATGAAAACAATGCCAGATGTGCTGTGTGTTTATGGCAGACACATTCTAGGAGCTCATCCTGGAACTGGAGAGGGCCAAATCCTAAAGGCTCTTACTGGTTAGCACAATGCACAGAGCTAACAGAACCTCTGGAAGAAGCAGGTAATATTTGGAGCCAAGCAAAAGGATGATTTAAAACAATGAAGGCTGGATTTTTGGAGGCAGATACTAGCCCTGAATGCTAATATAATCATTTTGGTTACTGCAGTTTTGCCTCTGCAAAGCCAGGGGCCTGTGTGATGCTTCATCAGAGACCTGCCGCAATGTTGATAAGCAGCTCTCTCCTGAGACTAATGGCAAACTATCCCTGAGCTGTGTAATGTGGGGAAAACCACAGCATTTGAAGAACACTAGAGGAAAACGCTGTTCAGTGCTGCTTTTAGTATCATGTAAGGATTTGAAAACCCCTGAATTGTTAATGTGAAATATTTGCATTCCACTTGTTGGAAGAAGTGGCACAAATCCAGTGTTTTTGTTTTAATTTGATAACACAGGTTCTATTTCCTCAGCAGATTGAGTTGTCACAGCATGTTGGCCGTGCTGACATCACTTAGTCCTGCCTAAGTGCAGAGGCATTAGGAAGATCAAGGTGGAAGAGGCAGCCAGCAGCAGGGCAGATTGTTCCCAGCTCTGCTGTCTCCATCAGCAGTGTGTCCAAATTAGGAAGTGGTGGGCTTCAGCTGGACTGCAGAACCTGATGATCTGGAGCCCCTGGTATGAGCCACGTTTCGTGGCCACCAGAGAGTCCTGAATCACCCAGTGCTGGGGGTGCCTCGTCACCCTGGTGTGGGTGAGTCACAGCAGTGCCGGGGGATCTGTCTGATGCTTGATAAGGGGTGGATGTTGTGGCTGGAATGAGGAGATTGCTGGCGAGCTGCAACTGAAACGACTATGGCATGTGGTAGCTGAAGTGCTTGGTTGGGTTGAAATATTTTTTTCACTGTTTTACCTTTAAATTAGTTTAAATAACTTCGTGGATGTCACCGTCTTTACTTTCCAGCATTAGAAGGACGGCAGCTCTGCTGTGGTGATGAGGCTTTCATCTGCTGAAGCTGTATTTCAGAAAGTTGATGTGCTGCTTGTGAAATGCTCCCCTAAGGCAAATCAAGCCCTTTGGGGAGAGGGACTGAGGGTTGGAGTGAATCAGACAGGCATTTTATGTTTCAATTATTAATGAAGTACTTTTTATGATTCTCAAATTGGAATTGCTAGCAGCTGAATTTTAAAAATGTACTACTTCTAAAATTTTTAGAAGTAAAACTAACCCCATGCAAGTAAAGGTGCTCTCTGCTACCTCAGAGACCTCTTTACTACAGTCTTACACAATCACACTTGGATTTGAGTTCTCTTTCTCCTTGTCTCAGTGTGTACTCTGGTTGTATCCATAGCGTGTATAAGGGATGAGTCCATGAGAGCTTTGCAGCCTCCTTGGGGAGTAAGGAGTTACTTAAGGGGAGATGCCTTGAAAAGGTAATTGTAGGCTGCATTCCTGTCTTGTAAAGGAAGCCTGATTTATTTAAAATGGATACAGATCTGCAGGACAATTAAAGATTATTATCATGATGCTGAATGCAAAGCTGAGCAAACAGAGTTCTTCAGACTACATCAAATTGGAAGGGAAGGTTGGACACTTTCCCTTGCTCCTGTCTCCCCATCAAAAATGTGTTTTAATGAAAAAACGTTTCTTGGAGTGTAATACTTCAGGCAAAATGCATTCAAAAAGAGGGGTGGGGGAGGAGAAGGTCTGTAGGAGAGCTCTTGCTCTGAAGTTCTCTCAGTGCGCCTACTCCCTGACACTGTCACCGTGAGGCCAGCTTTTTAAAGCTGTGTGAATGTGGGTTCTGCCTCAACAGAGTCCCAGAGTCCCACCAGAGCCAGAGAGGTCGGTGCTGGCAGCTGCTCATGTTCATCTCCTTACCCCGTGCAGCACCTCCAGCTCCTCTCGAGTGCCATCACCCACCCTGACTCTTGATTTCAGAGGGTAACGCGTCAGTCTGAGCATCCCGGGCTTGCTGCTGTGGTGACAGAATTGCTTTTAGCCTGGGATCAGACCTGGAATGTTTTATGGAAGCTCTGGCTTGAGGAGATGGCCTTGCCAGGGGCTGCCCTGGGGGTGTTTTATGAGACGCAGAAGTAAAAGCAGATAACAGAGTGGGGAGAGGAGAAGGAGGAGGGAAATGTGCAGGGCTTCTCCCGGCTCTTCTCCCGGCTGCGGGGGTGGTTATGAGCCAGCCTGATGACAGAGCTCCTGATATTTGGAATGTAGTGTACCCCGGGTAAACCACGACAAGGACCTTCCTTCCTATGTCCCTTCTGCCACCTACGCTCTTCCTCCCACGTCTGGCTCACAGTAGACATGAAAACTCTTCCTACCAAACCAAGTTAAATAAACAAAACTAAAACCCCCATTTTTTCCTTATGTCTGACATCAGCTAGTTTTATGTTTGAAAGAATAATGGAGATTTTTTTATGATTTAAACATTTATTTTTTTTTTTCAATCATTTCCCCTCAGTGAGAGAATTGTCCTTGGATAAGCAAAATTTCAGGCTAGGTAATTGAGTTTTGTGTAGGGAGTGATTCCAGGGATTCACCAATGCTGATGCCAATGAAACGCTGCAGGGAACAGCCACATGCATCACAGGGAGTTAACAAGGACCTGCTTGGTTTGTTCTAAGTTTAAACAGATCCTCTGTGTTATTTATCATCATAAGGCTGCAGCTTCTTGCTCTATAAGCCCATGTAAATAGGCAATAAGACTTCTTCATAGGAGTGTTGGAGAGTTAAGGGTGGAAATGCCTGAAGGTGCTCAGGGATGGGATAATTTGTGTTTGCTGGTTTAGATTAGAAGCGTTGTGTTCGTACAGGTAATAGCGTCAATACACAGAATGTCAGGCACAGTCTTTTTGCTTTGATTTTTCATTGGGGTGGGGAAGATTAAACTCTTCTGGTATCGTGCTCTCCAGCAGATGCCTGTCCTCTGCAAGCCTGTGTAGTGTATCCCCTGACACTCATCTTGTAGCTGCTTGCCTTTTGTCTTCCAGTGTGCTAAAGCTGATTTAGCTTTGATTTTTTTTTTATTATTATTATTTGTTTTCTCTCTATCCAATTGTTGCTTTTTCTCTCAGAGAGCAACTGTCCATCTTCAAATTGGATGCTCTTGCAGGTTGGCTGATTGCTTTGTATTCCATCGGACTATGAAAATCCTGCTGTTGAGCCAAAGGAACTGAAATCCTTGTTTAGAAAAGAAAATAATAATTTCTTACTGCCTGCTAGAAAAGCTGTTGGCCTGCACTTGCCAGTGACCTGCCAAGGATTTAAAAAAGAAAAATTGGGTTTTATCCTTTTTTTTCCTTCTGGTTTTAAGATGGTCAAAGCTGGCATGAAAAATGGTGGTTTTCTAAGAGGGGCTTTGTCTGCCCTAAGCAGCAAAAAAGAGCAAACCTAATCTTGTTTTTCTTCTTGGGTCAACTTTTAAGCTCTTGGATGTATTAGCTTGCTATTGAAAATAGCCTGTCTTCCTTTCTGCCCCTTTATGTAAAGGGAAATAGATGCCTTGCCCACTCAATTTGCTATTTTGACATCTTCTTTCTATAGGTCTGCTTAGTTCCTTCCTGCTGCAGATTCCTCTCCTCTCCACCACCTCCTGCAACTCTTGAGCTTTTGCTTTAATCATAAGTGTTGCCATCTCAGGTTGCTGATTCTGTAATTAAACGTACAAGTTTGTGTAACTTGCGAGTAGTCTGTTTTAGTCAATACTTTAGCAGTCTCTAATGTGCAAAATATTACCTCTGTCTGCTTAGTGGAAACAAAAAAATAAATCAGACCTGTTCTTGGGAAACTTGCTTTTCAACTTTCTTGATGAGACTGATCAAAGTTTTTACCGAAAGTCATCAGTATGACTGGATCATACTGCCTGAGTGAAGCCTGAAGGGTTATGTGGACAGAAAAGTGGTGTGGTTATAATAAAAAGCTTTGTTTTGAAAAGCTGTATTTTTCTCTTAAATAGCACTGACATGGGATGGGCCTTTGATTCCCACTTTGTTCTCTCCAGTTGTTGAGGTCTGACCTGGAGCTTGCCGGGAGGCTGGCGGTGTGATTGCAGCACTCTGGTGCAGGACAGACTCTTATGATTTCCGGTTCAGACACTTTCTTTCTCATTCAGGCTGCTGATTTTTATTTATTTTAACAAACAGTGGCAGAAATTGAAGAAACAATACACAGGTCCACTTGGCAATTTCCCTTCTTCCATCAGACCAGAACACTGATGGGAAAGAGGAAACATAATTGTAGCAAAACATTCTATGTCTCCTTCATACCACAAACCCTGCACTTTAGGAAGGATTGTGTGGCTGGGCTCAGCACCATTGCCCTTCCAGTTTTACCATTTACTTTCCTGCAGATCTTCTTTTCAGAAGATGCTCTCTCAATTAATGCCATCTATTTTATTTTTTTTAATATATATAAGAACAGTTGTCTTTGCAGTGCTGTAAGATAATCCTTCCAGCTGAGATCATCCTTCAGCATCCACGTTCAAAGGAAACATTTCAAGGATTACAGAAGCTAAAAGCCAGGAGGAGGCCATCTTGCTTCTGACATCCTTCAAGCTTTGAGATTTTTAGTTCATAGCACTTGGAGGTTGGCCTTTTTTTTTTTTTTTTTTTTTTTTTTAACTTCATGTCTAGGGACATTTTATCATCCTTCTCTTTCCTGTTCCAAGCAATTACCATTTATTTTATCTTCAAGCAGCAGCCTGTGGCAATAAATGTGAGGAGATTCCTTCCCGCCCTTTCTGCAGGCCGACATAATGGCTTCCGCCGCGCACGCAGGCCTTCATTAAGAAGAATTAAATGAGTGCTGGCGGCCATTAGCAGAGCGTTTAATAACCTCTCCAAGGGAAGGTGCAGCAGATTGGAATAAATGAACAGGAGCAAAAACAAATGAAATAACTTCCTAGAATATGCTCAACTAATTTGTTCTTAAAAACCCAACTTATTTACATGACAGTTTCGCTCCCAAAGGTGCCGCTTCGACACCTCTGGCACAAGAGGCCCCAGCGCAGAGGAGCTGTGGGATCTGAGCACTTGGCTGTGGTGCCTGGTGGGTTGGGGGCTTTTTAGGGGAGTGAAAGGGCATTTTGGTATGTGCTGCCCACTTCCCCAGCTGCTGACACTGTCAGCAAGGCTGATGGCTGATGGATTGCAGTGAGGACATCTGTCTTGTAGAAACTGGGCCATGACTAATAGCTCAGTTCATCTGGTATCAGCCACGCCACAGTCTTCAGTGCTAGGGGTGGCTGATCCCTGCTAGGATGGGATGTGTGAACAACCAAGACCTGTTACCACTAAGAAAATTGCCCCCTTTTCCATCAGTTCTTGTTTTAAAGATTCATCACTCTCAGCTGCTATTTGGTGTATGAGGGATCAGAGTTTAAAGACTCCTCAAAGACCTTTCTGAAATAAAGGTAATTTAGCAAGTGATTTGCTTAGGAGACATCTCAACTTGTAAAGCCCTGGGACTGCTGACAGACCTGGAGCTGCACGGACAGCATGTGGAGTGGTTGGAGACTTTTGCCACTAGCTCTGGTCCCTTCTGCTATTTGTGGTATTTTAATATCCCTGGGTATGGTCTGATCTGTGCAGGCAGAGGAAAGCTGCTGGGACTCGTGTGGATTCACGTGCTCTTAACAATTTTCAAGGGTGCTTAGCTGGATCTGTGCTTCCTCTTGTCTTGGTGGGAAATGAGTAGAGCTTTCTGAGGACACCAGCTGCTCTTCCTCCAGTTTACTCCTATGTGTAAATGGTGATAGGTGGGCACACCAGTTCAGAGCACTCACTGTACCTCTGCCACGCTTCCAGCTCCAGAGCCTGCATGTCTCAGCCTTCCCCAGGAGCCTTTAAAGCTCATGGATCTAATACCCCCACGTTATTTCAGCACACTTCAGAGCTTCAGATGCTTTTTTACATCAAAACCAGAAAAATTCTAGTAGATAAACAATGCCAGGACTGTACAGTTGTTGTTTTCACGGCTAGTGTTCCATAACGGAACTGCTGACAACTTGCATTTCATTTCAGCTGTTTTAGAGGTAAAAATATCATGATTCAAATGTCAGTCAGGTATTGTGGATGGCAGATTATTATTATTTTTTTAGCTGAGACTTTGTGTTGTTTTTTTCCTGTGTAGTCATTTCTGATCTCATTTGAGGAGCTCAACGAGTTGAGAACAATGACACAATAATTGCTGTTATTGAACCGAAGATGCAGTTTAAGACTTTTACCTGGATCACTACATTTGATTGATATTTTAATTTGTTTTTTTGGCAGATGAAAGATAATGAGAATCAGTTTGCAGTTGGAAGTAGTTACACTGGAGAATTCCTAATTTTTTTTTTTTATATTTTTTCCCCTACTTCCTAGTACATAGGCAAGCTTCCTCTTTTAAATTCTTTGTTATATTTTCAGCATCAACAGTAGATGAATAAATTGAATCTGCACAGTCACTTCAATAGGTGAAATGCCCAGAATATGCTTGGAATATTTTATCCTGGACTCAGTTCCAGATAACAGCTTAGATAACAGCCTTCAGACATGTAAATAACATTGGAGAGAGATAGTTGGGATGTTTGTTTTTCATGTGCAGATGTATATACGAACCTGGTTATTTGCATTGCTTTTTTAATGGCCTCATCACATTTCATCTAAGAGAATAAGTAGCTGGGAGAGGGGAAGATTTTGATAGAGCAGATTGCTTTGGGATCTGTCTAGCAGTGTGATATGTGGACAGCAAAGTGTTGGAGCAGAAGAAACGAGCCTGCAGCTCTGCAGAGGAGCAGGCTGAGATCCTGCTATCAGCTCGTGTCTTCTGGGGTCACCCCCTGCCAGTGAAGAGCAGTGGTGGTAACTATTTTCTTGCCAGTTTGCAGATTTTCCCAGTTGAGCCCCGGCTTCTGAAAGCAGGCAGTAAAATGTTAAGCACAACCACTGAGCAGCCCTACCTCAGCCTCCGGTTTTCCCTTCTCTCCCCATCACTTGCCTTCTGCTGGGAGCTGGTGGTACTGGAGCAGATCTCTCCCCATTTTAATGATGCTGGGAGCTTTTGTCCCCAATTTGAGAAACTTAGTTGAAGGGACAATGTAAATTGCAAATGACTGCCCTCATGCTAATAAAAGCTAAAAATTGTCCTGTCTTTATGGGTTTGAAACAATCCCCTGATCCTTTCCTCCTCTCGAGTAACATAAACCATTCAGCCCCACGACATTTGATCAGGAGCTCGGGCAGCGCAGAGGCGAGTGGCAGCTTGCTAATGGATTTCTGATTGTTCTCCTGGTCCATTCTCCTGATGAATGGTGCTTAGTCGGCTCTTGCAGTCTGGGGAACTGATAAAAACACTTTGCCATCCTGTCATTACATTTCTTTGGGAGAGGAGAAGAGCAGATTTCCTCTTGCTGTTCCGCCGGCCTGCTATCCTGCTCAATTAGAGAGAGAGAGGAACAGCCTCCCTGTTTGAAGCTGAAATTAGTTTTACAGTTTATATGAGGTCTTTCCTGGGCAGCTGGTGGAATCCCTGCCTGCTCTGGGGAGGCTTGAGCAGTCTTCCCTGCTGCTGCTTCATTGCCTTCAAGCGCTGACGTTACAGAGCTGACTGATGGAGGGTTTCTCCTGGGGAGGTGGTGGCTGGAGGGAGGGGGGAAGTTTCTGCCTCCTGAACAAAACACCTTTTTATGCCAGACTTCTCCATTTCAGGCAAATGTAGCCACGTCTGCCCGGGGTCAACAGAGTCGTGTTCACCCCCCCTGAACTGCCTTCAATAGGGCTATTATGCAGGAGCTCTTAAAAATGTGCTGTGGCTGTTGGTTTAATAATTCAGGTTATATGGGGCCTAATCTAGGATTTGCAGGTGCTAGTGGGAAAATTCAGGATGATCTTTATATTTCAGTTATGGGATAATGAGCATCTTGAAAATAAAACAGCAATGTAGAAAAAAACCTCTTTAAAATGATTCATTAAAATGTTTTCTGGGGTTTTTTTTTATCAGCTTAAATCCAGCATTTGGAGCCCATTTACTGCCCCTAACAACTTTAACCAGCTCATTTTTTTTCCTTTGAAGGATTGATTTCCTTCTCACTACTCCTGGTGAGCTGTGAAAGTGAATTTTGGGCTTTGTAATTAAGATATCTGGAGTTATTTCTGATTTGTCAACATGACTAATGGAAAGGGTTATGCATTGTGGCTCCTTTCACTGCTACGCTCTTGCATGTGGAGGCATTTTGGGGGTTTGTGGGTGTAAATCAGTGGTTCACCAGCCTGCAGACTTTGGATTGCAGGAGTAATGATGCGGCTCAGCCCAGTGAGATCCCCTTTGGGCTGTGCACCCATCTTTTTTGTTTCTAAAATACTCCAGTCTGATTTAGACACGGGTTTTGAGCTCGTTGAAGATAGCTGGTGATAAACTGTGTTCTAACAGACCTACATAATGAACATTAATAACGCCTGGCACTATGTTTTATTCCCCTGCATCTGAGAAGTACCTGCTGTGTGATTTAGCTTGTGTTTCAGATAGAACTCCTCCTCCTCCTCCTCTCAATCGAAGAAAAATACCCACAACTAATGAATTGTTGGCTTAGCACTGTTTTGTGGCTTAAAAGTTCAGGCTGGTTTTTTTCATCACGATCTCATTGTATTCCACTGCTACCTCTGTTGGCCTAGTTGAGGTAAACAATATTAACTTGTACTAAAACTCAAGCCCTGTCTGCACAGCCTGTGCCTTGCCCTCGCACAGATGAGTTGTACCGAGGTGAAATCCTTCCTACACTGGCAGTTACCTGTAGGGAAAGCTGATGTACAATTCAGGAGTACCTCATGCTCCGTAGGTTTTCAGAAACATTTTTTTATTGGCCTCACCCTCTTGTGAGGGGAGCATCGTTGGCTCAGCATGTGTTGCCTGGTGGTAGGATCTCAAAATGATACTCCTGTAGTTGTAAGAAGCTTTTAAGTGAGATCTTCATGCTTCTCTAGAAAGAAGGGCAGTTTTTCTTCTCTTGCTGTTACTGTTATTTTTGATGTTCCTATTTTCCCTATTTTATGATCTTTCTGCCTATTTAATCTCTAGTGACTTTAACCAATGCAAGTTGGCACGATTTCCTGCAAACCCAGCATGGCTCATGGAGCCCTTTCAAAGTCATTGAACCTGGGCCCACTGAGTGCTCCTCACAGGAGGGCTGTGTTCAGGACACAGTATCTGACAGTGTCACATTGCCCCTCCAGTTCCTGCTGGGATGTGCAGCTGGAGCTCCCCTTTCTGTTCTTTTGTTTGACTCCTCGATAAAAGCAAGCTGATTATGTTACCTTGTTATGGTTATGCCCCTGTCCTGTGGACAGGCTTCCACCAGGTATCTGTCCAGGCTTCCAATATCTCTTCATTCATCGTGTACAAAATGTGAAGAAATGTTGCTGCTTTTTGCTGTGGATCCATAATGCTTTGAATTAGTAACTGGTTTGGGGCTTGTTTGCTGTTTGAACTAGAGCCATTTGGGTTTTTTTCTTTTTTGAAAGGATGCCAGCAAAACAACATATTCAAATGTTTCCAAACTTTCCAGGTTACGTAGAAAATAATCACTGTGCCAGAACCACCAGGGATCTTTCTTATCATACCTTTTTTTTTTTTCTTTGATTACAGCCTTGCTGAAAGGCAGTGTTTAGGCAAACATTCCTCTTCGTGTTCCCTGGGATGGGTTGTTGGTTTGTTAGACTTCCAGCAGTCCTGTTTATTCACATATGCCTTTGGAAGAGTTGGGACACAGCAGGTTGTTTTCTGCCTTTGTTCACTGCTAAGCAATTAGAAAATAATATATGGCTTTGTTTCTGCTTTGAATCCCTTAAGAAAATGATGGTACATTCGTAACCCAAGAACTGTGGCACTGAGACCTTTGCATCAGAGAGAAGCTGTTCCTCATCTGCCTTAGCACAGCACTGGGGCACTCTGCTGCTGATTGGGCCCTTTGGCTGTTACATAAAATTAAATGAATAATGAATTTTCCCATTCAACCAGAACTGGGTAAGTGGTAGCGGTGATGTACGTGCTTAGATCCCTGCCTGAGAGCAGCAGCGTGGCTGAGAAATCCAATGCTGGGTGATGTGCACGAGTAGGTGACATCATTAGTGCCTGAGGGTCCAGCAGTCCCCCTGCTGCCAGGTACTTGCTGCATGGAACAAGCAGTGGAGATTTTATCCTAACCCAGGAAAACGTTTTGTGTTGGGAGTGTGGCATTAGTGCCCTAGTTTATTGATTCTCTCGTAGCCTGGTCTTCCTGTGTAACCTGTTGAAGGTTAATTAAAAAAAGGAACAGCCACCATAGTGATATTGTTGTTAATCTGAGTATGACTGGGCAGAAGTAAGAAGTGCTTTGTGTGCTGAAATTGGTTCATAAGCCTTCTCTAGATTGCTTTCCCTCCGCCCCCTGCTTTGTGCCTGGCATTTTTTACCCAGCTTGACATAAATATTTGGCTAAGGCTAAAGGGATGAACAGAATTACACACTATCAGCAGAACCGAAGGGGGGAAAAAGTTCTTCTGCCAATCACATCATGCGCTGGGTAGAGCAAAGCCTTCACTTAATGCATCTTATTGTACTTGGCAAATGCTAAGCAGGATGAAGACACAGTGGGTGCAGGTCATCGCCCACTGCCTGGTTCCCAGGCCTTGGGAGAACCCTCCATCCAGGAGCTCAGCGAGCTGCAGGCTGGAACGAGTGGCATGTGTCGGTACTGGCTCTGCAATGTGACCTCTGCTGCATTCCCCGGGCTCATTCCTGGCATAACTTGGCCTCTCCATCCCCACCCCCTGTCCTGGCTGGTTCATGGTCAGGCTGGAGAGCCGTGGTGGCCCTAGCAGCATGACTGGTTCGTGCTGGAGCCAGACTGGAGGCACACTTAATAGCTTGCTTGGAGGCCAGAGATCACCTCTGGGCCTGAGCCCCCCACGGCACGACAGAAATGCTGTGACAGGAGGGGCTGGCATGTAGAAAAGATTCTTGTCCTGTGCCTGGTGAGTACCAGGTGGGCTAAACCAGACAGTCAGCATTGCTGTCCAAGTGCCACTGAGCTCTTGTAGCAGGAGATGAGAGGAACTCCTGACAACTGCCTGCTTGAAGCAATTACTGAAGTTAAATTGTATTTAACTGGAAGAAAATAGCCAACTGTTGGCTTGCCAAGCTTTAGACCTGTGCAGCCTCACCGTGTGCAGATGCTTATCCTTGTTAAGGAGGGGGAACCTCTTGTGAAGTAATTTAAACAGGAAAAAAAAGCAATCTGTCATGTTGGGGTAAGTGTCACATAATGGTTTCTGCATCTTTACATGTGACCTCAGGATTACAGCAATATGTCTAACGGGCAAGACCTTCTGCCTTAGGTTTTCTTCTAGGGTGTGCTCATCAGCCTGAGAACTGCTGCTGGCATGAGACATAATTAAGGTTTAATTGGAGGTGTCCATTAGGAGCATAGAGTCAGTTACACTGAGAGAAAATAGACTAAACTGTGCAGATTTACAGGAAGTAAGTTAAAGGTAAATTGAAGGGAGAAATGGAAGCTGATGTCATATTGGTACAATGGAGGAGCAGAGAAAGGGGCTGAGGAGCCAAAGGGCATTGGAAGAGCTGAGCAGGCAATTGCCAGCTCAGAAGTGCAATTGCCTGAATTATTCTGGGATGAAAGAGAAGAGGAGCTGAAGAACATCAGGGCATAAGTTTGAAGAGCTTGGAAATGAGGGGGAGTGTTTTTTTGGATGACAGAAGTATAAATGGAGAAGGGCAGGAGGCCTGTTGGAATGAAGTGACAAGTGGGAAAATGGTTTGCTGGAGGGCCCTGCAGTTCTTGGAGGATATATGGCAGTGCTCACGCCCCGATGAATGGCAGTGGGTGTTGAATTACTAGCAAAAATGCCTTTGCTCTAAAAAATCGTTGGTGCTCTATCTTAGTGTCAGTGTTGTGTTTAAAAAAACATTTACAGCTCTTGCTTTTGTCATGCTGGAGTTTCAAGGGGGTTTGTTTATGTCAGGCATGTTTGCAGTGGCACGAGGGAGGTGAATTGCTCTCTCAGTGGTACGTGGCCCTGGTGCTGCTCTGGGAAGACAAAACAAAACCCCACAAATCAAAAACCCCAGAGCCCATCCAAAAATACACCGTGAAGCTCTGCTTAGCTTGGTTGTCCTGGTGGAACGGTAGGGGTGGGAGAACCTGAGCTCTGCAGAGACTGAGAGGTGTCATGGGTGGTCCCTGGGCCAGGCTGGGATGAGCTGGCGACCTGTGGCCATTGTGAGTTGCCTGGGATGCTCTGCCCTAAAAATTCCAGCCCAAATGAAAATAGTTCCCTTAATCATAATATTTAGGCAGACTCAAACATCCTCTGGAGTTTCCTTTCTTCTAACTTGCGTGCCTAAATGCATTTGAAAATTCTGCTGTTGAAAGAGGAAAACTGCCCATTGCAGTTTCCATTGACTTTTCTAATTGTGAGCATGTGTGTTCAGTGCCTTCAGATTTTCATCACGCCCTTTAGCAGAGTTGCTTGAAACTCTTTATGGAGGGAAGTGTCTTTTCCTAAGAATCCGGGAATGTTTGAAATGTTGAGAACAGATTTAATATCTTTTGATGAGAAGGTTAGCCTGGTGCTTAGAGCAAAGTGCTGGAAGCTGTAAAAGTGCAGGGCCATTATGCCAGTGGAGCCAACATGACTTTCCTCTCTGTGTGACCTCCAGCAAGTCCTCAGACCTTTTTGCATATCATTCAACCCAGCTGGAAAACCTAAGTAAACAGCAGGAACCTTGCTGGAAGCCAGAAGCCTCAACTGACTTAAGTTATTCTGGGGAAATGAATTAGAATCAGGTAAACAACATGTAGACTGGACTGTTTAAAAGAGAAAAGAATTCTGTAAATATCCAAAACTGCTTTAATTTGGCTTAGTTTGAAGGGGTGAAGTGATTGCTCTGTTTTGCTTTACAGAAAAGGGGGAAAAAAATAATTCTTGCAGCTTTCCTTTTCATCAGACTGTTTACAGAGTCTGTAGAAATTGAGTTAATCAATATTTCTATTAGACACATACTTGGGCCCCATGCCACAAGCACTCATTTTTAAAGCCTTCAATCTTGTATCATTTATGGAGATTGTATTGTCAGAAATAGTGCTGTAAATAATTTATTTTGCTGCCAGTGCTTTTCTAAAGGTCTCTAGGCATGATGCAAGATTTCCTCCAGGAGCTGTAAAGCTTCCACATCAGTTTGCTGTGTCAAAGGGATTTTTTTTGAGAGAGAGAGAGACAAGTGGGCTGGTGGAAATGATTGGTGATTTCAGGGAGTGGCTGGCGGCTGTTTCTTTTGCATCATTATTATAATCTAGAGTAGAGCAATTAGTAAGTGAAATTATTGCCATCTTGTTGTTCCACGGGCTGTGGAATGAGTCCAGTTTCTGGGTGCACACAACCCCCTGAAGCTGCAGAGATCCCTGTCCCGTGTTCAGCAGGTGCCCGGCCAGGACAGGTCCCTGTGGATGCACCAGTGAGGGACAGTGTGTGGAGGGATGGAGCTGGCACCCTGCTCTTTGTCTGCTGTGCTGGGATCAGGCTGTGTTGGTGCTGTAACAGGTAACTCAGAGGAGCAGCTGGTGTTTCTCCAGGTGTGTGGTGCAGCTACAGCAGAAGTCTGGAGACTCCCACAGCAGAAGGGTGGAGGCTCCCGTGTGCAGCTTGGATGGTTTCTCTCCTCTCACAGTTTCCAACTAGACTGTCAGCTGCAGAAGAAATGTGGCACTGTCTTGTCTTGGTATAGTTCAGTGCAAACCCTCCATGGGCTGCCTGGGTCCCCTCTCCTCCAGGCAGCTGGTGGATGTTCATCCTCAGCCATCCAGACCCATCCAGCTGGGTCTGCCAGCCTGCAGCAGAGCCTTGAAACCTGTCAACTCTGTAACTTCTCAGAGGTGAGAGACTTTGCTTAAGAGAAAACTCTGCAGTGGGCTCAAATAAACATCAGCTAGGTACTGAGAAGCTTGCAGTCAAGTCACTGTTTCCAGTTTATGCCTGAAAAATTTCCCAGCTCATTAACACTGTTGTGGATTTGAGGGTAATAAGTAGAAAGTGCAAAGAAGTTCTGTGTAAACTGACTTGGCTTGCTCCCTAAACTAATGACCAGTGTCTAACAGGAAAGCAGGCACAGGGAGCCTAAATTATCTTCACAAGCTAAAAGTTTAGACTTGGAAAGCTGATTTAGCCTTAGCTATGGTATGTCAGAGCTCTTTTAAATCATTGGCTGCCAGTTGTCCAGAGACCACTTGGGTATTGTGCTTCATCAGTGTGCTCTGCTGGTCTGTAACCAGCAGCAACACACAAAGATTGGCTGTTGCTGATCCTTGTGATGCTTGGAACTGCCCTGGCCCAGCCTTCCCTTCAGTTATGTGTAGAGAAGTCCCACTTTAAGTCTAGAAGCAATTTAAAAGAGAGGCTTTGGCTTTTTTGCTGGAAGGAGTATCAAAAAGCACAGCCCTGGCTACTGTTGTGTTGAGATGGTGATTTACAGGTACTGGATGACACAATGGGGTTCTGTCCTTCCTCCAGGGATGGTGCTGAGCCTGGTGCAGCCGAGGGGCTGCCCATCCCCGTGGGCAGCGGTGTGAGTGCTCTTCACTCTCAGCTTAGCCAAGCCAGGCTCCAGCTTGATCAATAGTGAATCCTCAAATGCCTGCTTTGCCTACATGTTTGTATTGTTAAAAATTGCCTTTTTTCAGGGCTTTGGGAAAGCACAACGTCTACAGTCAAAAATAACCCCTATCACTTGATGGCAGGTGTAAAACACTGCGTTTTCCTTGACTCGGAGATTAAAGTGGGAGATTCTGGCTTTCCTTTTTGTTTTCAACAAGCTGCATCCTTTTCTGGCCTCTTCTCTGTGCCTGTGTTTAGCCCTCAAGGTGGCTGTTTCACATGAAACAGGACTGGTAGGCTTTGTTGGTAATGATTTTTGTGCTTCAAAAGAAAGGATCAGAAACCGATCTTATCAGTTTGTAGACCAAAAGAACAAACCTCCCAGTATATGCGGTTTCATTCAAAGATATTTCCATCTCAGGGTTTATTTTCCCTCTGTCGCATGACCTGTCCCGACATCTCCACCAGGGTGTCTTGGGATGGGGGATGTGGTTTGGGTCGTGCCTCTTCAGCCAGGGGGGGATTGGTGGCTCTGCTTCCCCAGACGCTGCCCCCAGCGCTTCACAGCTCTGCCACTTGGTGACAGCCTTTCAAAATAAAACCAGCAGCGCTGGAATGAAGGTTTGATCCAGACTGACTGAGGGTGTGCTGCTCCGCACCACATCTCCCTATAAACCAGTGCTGCTGTGTAACTGTGTTTGTGTGTGAAGCAGAGGTGTCGATATTTAGCCGTCCAGTGCCAGTTTGCTCGAAATGCCACCTTGCCAGTGCCTGTGAAATCAGCCTCTGGAACATCATTTGTTGTGGAGCAATCAAAGGTGGTAAATGACACTGTGGGAGCTCAGAGGGGCTGTCAGCAGGGGTGGCACACACCCCCACATGCTCACACCGTGTGAGCAGCTGCTTAAAGGCTGCTCAGGCCACCTTGCTGCCTCTCTCCATAGGTGTGCACAAAGGCACAATCTGGGTGCCAGCGAGGTTGCTGTTAATTTATTCTAGGCAGTGCATCTGTCAGCTGGCTTGTTTTCAAGTGAAGAAAATGTATTTTAGGCAGGTTTCCTGGGTTGTGTCTTTCTGTCCATGTGGTAGCTGGTCCAGATCTAATAACATGCAGCCAAATGTAACCCAGGAATAGAGGGAGAAGCAGGGGGAATTCAGCTGTCAATCTTCCTGCCCAGGTAGAGCTGGTCTGTCCAGACTCTGTGTTGTGCTGGGGTACTGGTAGGTGTTGGGGGAAGCTCTTCATTGTGTGCTATGGAGAGAAGAGTCTGCCAGAGAGCTGAGGGATGGGTGTGAGGAGACATTGGAATCGGTTGCTATTTCTCATCTCTTTTCTACAGTCCCAGCTGCTTTTTCTGGGGGGCAGACAGAGCTGGGGCAGTTTGGGGGGTGGGAGTATGGCTGTATCTCTGCAGGGCAGAGCTTAGCCAGTGCTTGCTGCAACCTTTCCATCTCCCTGTTGTTTTTCCCACCCCTGTGTCTCCCTTTCTTCAGTGAGCCAGGCACACAGGGCCTTGCTTACATTTTGAAATCATCTTTTTGCAGCCTGGACTGAATTTTCTGGCAATGGTTAGAACTTGTATTCTCTGTACTTTATACTAAGAGGATGAGTTGCTTGCTTTTGTTTTGTTTTGTTTTCTTTGAAAAATGATATGTTGGCCATTATCTAGGTTTCAAATACAGTTTCCCCATCCCTGGAAACATTCAAGGTCAAATTGGGCAGGGCTCTGAGCAACCTGATCTGGCAGAAGATGTCCTTGCTCACTGCAGGGGAGTTGGGCTAGATGAACTTCAAAGGTCCCTTCCAACCCAAAGCTTTCTGTGAATCCTAGTAAAGGACAGTGGGTGCAATTACTGTGACAGACACCAGTTGCTGTCTGAGTTGTGGAAGTGATGAGCTCTCACTTAGCACATCCATTTCTGAATCACAGCAGAGAAATGCAAAGGCTGGTGCAAATGTTCCAGTGAGTCGTTTCAAGCTCACAAAAGATGTTTTGCAATGGTCTGAAGGACTTGTATTTTGAGAAGACAATGACCATCATGTCTGTGCTGAGCCAAATTGCACATAACTTAATTTCTACCTTCCTTGTGTTTATTGTGTATTTGTTCCTCTTTATCCTCCTTTATTTTATCTTTTCATTCTATTTAGTTCTGGTAAAAGTCTCCCAGAATGTCAAAGCCTTAGAAGAAAAAAAAACAAATTAGTGGTTTTCTCTTTTTGTGCTTCTGTGTGGTAACACTTTGGCTTTTGAAACGTTCATGAACCCATCTAGTATTGAGCTATTTTAGTGGATTTTGTGCTGCTGGTGCCAGGAGAACCTTTCTAGCAGATAATAGTCCTGGAGCAAATTGGTAATCTCAAGAATATGGAATCAATTTGCTGGGGTTCTGAAAACTGGTCTGCTGCAAAGTGAGCTAATCAAGTCAAGAGTAAAGTCAAAGCATGGGTGCTTTCCATGGGGTTTGTTGTTTGCTTCTGGGGGGTTCTTTTATTTGTTGGGTTGTTTGTTTGTTTGTTTGTTTTAATGTTTGCAGCTATACCCCAGGATTATAAAATGGAAAGAATACTTGGTATAGACTTAGAGCTTCCTCTGGAATAAACCAGCTCAATGGGGCTGCTGAATGCAACAGAGAGGTTCTGATGTAGGGCCTGCTGCTCATCTGATGTAAGTTTTCAACTAAAACATAAACATTAGAGTGGCAAGTTCTTTGTTGGGTTGGATTTTGCTCCTTTCTTAAATTCCCAGGGCAGAAGCATTGGTGTTAGAGAAAAGGACTTTTCATTTTCAGGATTGAGAGACCTTTGTTTCAGAGCTGTGTGCCCAGGCAGAGCAGGTGCCCGCACACGGGTGGCCGGCTGAGTGAGATTCCTCAGCTGAGGGCTGGGTGGCAGGGGAGCAGGAGAAATCCAGGCTTCCCACAGACCATGAGAGCAACCCGTCGTGATTCCATCCTGCTCAGTTCCAGACAAAAGGTCACTCCTCACACGGACTCAGAGGGATTCTTTGTTTTTTGCAACCTGAGATGCAGCAGCCTCTCCTCTGCAGGTCTCTGGTGCTGCTCTCTAGGCAGTCTCTGTGTCTCCAGCAGCAGTGCACCCTCTGTCTGGGCAAAGGCTATTGTCTGCAGTGCTGCTTTCAGGCAGCATCAGCTCTCAGCTTCTGATTCTTAAGAGTTCAGAGAGGACAGAAGGGGAGGAGGGGCAGAATTCCTCCCTATTCCTGATTTTGACATGGCACCAGTGGTATAGATTGATTTCCATGCTGTATGTTTAAGGTGGGGCAGAGTTCCCTTCTGTAAATCTTCTATTGCAGAGTAATACTCAGAAAACAGATCTTTATTATTGAAGGTGTGGGATGCTTTAGAGGTATCATATTGAGCTCAGAGTTTCCAACACAATAAAGTATATTCCTGAGACTGTGGATTAGCAGCACCCAAGGGCACTGTCTGGCCAGCTTTCACTAGGCTGATATCTAACTTTGGGTTGTGTAACTAATTAGTTTGGGACACTTGGCACACGACCACAGCCAGAGGACAATATGTGGATTATTTAGATGGCTTGATGTACCAGGGAGATTAATTTTGACTCCATTCCTTTCCATCTCACTCATACACTGGAGGAGCAGCTTCTGCAGCTCCAAGCTGGTCTGCTCCAGCTGACCCGAAAGAGCCCTCGCTCATGTCAACGCTGGAGACTCAACCCTATTGGAACCCAGGTCATGAAGGATAACATCATGCCACATTTTTTTCTTTTCCTGTGTTATTCCTCTTTTATTTGCATTTCCTTGAAATATTAATAAACTGTTTTGAAGTAATTGACATCAGTTTCTAATCAGTGTTGTCCATGAAGCAGCTCTCCGGCGCTAGCCCTGGTGACGTTGTTTGGCACTGGCGGCTGCCAGGTGAGTGAAAGTCGATCTGGAGTTGTGGAGTGAGTGGAAATAATGTGGCCTGGGACATGTGTATGTAATTTGTTCATATGATTCAAGGGAGAGCCATGGCAACTGAGATAAACAGAGGAAAAGATACTGGAAAACCAGCAGCGGCTTCATTTTCCTAGCACAGCCTTTATTCCAGACAGCTCAGATGTTTACTATAAGAGCTCCATCTTTCTGCATCTCTTCCTCACCACCCCCCTCGCTTCACATGCACTTAGTCATGAGATCAGATGGCTTCTTGGGTAGAGCACTGCAGGCCAAATTCCATAGTTTCTACTCCAGCAAAAAGCCATCAACTCTCTTCAAATATGGGCTGCACATCCGTGATTCAAGGAGCCCTAATTAAAAGGCACCTTATTTGAGTTCCCTGCGGATCAAAATGCACTTTCTGAAAGCATTAGGGATTAGTTGGACAGGTCTGAGCTTGGGATGTTCTTTTTGCCTATAGATAAAGCTATTGGGCAAGGGTAAAGTCTGTGCTGAATAAAGGTGGTGTCTGCAGTGAAAAGAGTGGAGGGAAGCACAACCACTGCTGCTCTTCCTGTGTGAAGTTAAAAGCTGGCTAATCTGGTGGCTGTTGAATAACAAACAGTTCTTGAGAAGATCGAGTACAACTCCCATGCCAGGGCTCCATCACGTGCTTGGCAACGAGGTCATGCTGGTGTGTGGGCTTCTGGGCAACTGAAACCTCAAGCTGCAAGTGGAAACAACCCAGCAAGAGCAGCAGATGCCTTGTGCTGTGCCATGGAGAGAGGACTGGGAACGAGGACCTGGGTTCTGGCTCCAAGTAACGGACGCTGATGGCTGTGCCTGCTGCCCCGGGTTTGTGTAAGCTCGTGTAGGGCTATGGCTGGGTATGCTTATCCCAAATCCCACCCCTCAGGGGAGCTGCTGGTGATTCACTGCTCTGAATCATAATTCCTGACACTTTTCTAATCGCTGTCCTTAGTGCGTCCTTGCTCCACGGACTGCAAATCCAGGCTGATTGGAAGAAACAAGCTTTGGAGCAGTTTAAAAGCTGGCCAATTTCCCTCACATTAATCCTGCATCTGAGTTTTATCTTTGAGGCTCCTTTCTCTTCTCTGTTGCTTTAAGAGTGAACTAGGAGACACAAACATTTAGAAAAGAAATGTAATTGGCATCCAGTAATTTGATTGTTAGAAAAGGCGTGTGACGTGTACAGTTTGCAGTTCACAGTTTTCAAATGGAATGTATTTATCTGTTTAGAAAATCTGGGGGTTTTTTTGTCCTGAATTGGCAAGATCCTCAGTTCTCTGTTGTTTCAAGAGACAGACAATCCCAATTAAAAATATCTATATCTAAAATAGAGTATGCTTACACTCTAGATACCTTTGTCATATATGGTTCATTATCAAACTCCCAGTGTCCATACAGAGAATGCTGAGCTCTGTGTGCTGCTTTTTTTTTAATGACTGAAAATAAGGATTAAAGATAATTTTTCAGATATCATCCAAGTCATGGTTTTGCAGCAGGAATGGGGCCAGGGCACTGGTTATTGTGCTCTTCTAATGAATCATCTGAAGCCATCCTGCATTTCACATATGCACATGCTCCAGCCCCTCTGCTGCTCTTCTGGTGGCTCCAAGGTACCGTCTGCTCCATCCTCTTGGTGACAGATAGTGCAGAGTCTGTGACAATGCTGGTGTTCCTCTGGGATGTGCTTCCAGTCCCTCCCTTGCCTGCCTGGTGATCCAGCCAGGAACACTCTGCTCACCAAAGATTTGGCCTGTGTGGTGAGAGAGTGAAGTGTGAGCAGGTTTGTCTCAGACATTTATCTTCCTCCACTTGGCTTGTAGGGAATAAACAGGCTCTCCAGCAAGGATGCCTTTTTCCCAAGCTGTGTGTTATCAGTGTTACTGTGGATGATAAAACAAGACACTCTCCTTTTTCTCTCTGAAGTTTTTTTCCACTTCATTATTAAGTTTTACATTTTTATGTCACTTCCAGTTCTCCTATCACTGTGAAATCTTTGAGCAGATAAAAGCTGGAAGGTACAAGCAGAACCCAAAATTTTTCAGCTGCCTTTGCTATCAAGCAGCAAACATAAGTCAGAAGCCCAGTGTTTGTTTTGCTTTCGTTACCATTCCTGTATGAAAAAAATGTACATAAAAGGTCTGTTTGCTGACTTGCAGTGATTAGAGGAGCACCAAGAGCTGGGTGAAGGGATTCAGAGGGAAGAAACGCAGAGTTCAGTCTTGAGTCATGGAAGATGATTTCCCTGATCCATTGTTTTCACATCTGTCTGCCCCCATGATGGCTTCAGGGCTCTTCAAAGAATCTACCCATTGACACAAGAGCTTGGCCTGGTTGTGTGTTCACTACCAGAACAGAGGGGTGACCCTGCTCTGGCAGGCGGGTTGGACTTGATGATCTGTTGATTTCCCTTCCAGTCCTGAACGTTCTGTGATTTTCTTTCTTTACCTGCCTGCCCTTGGTGGCAGGTAGAACTCAGAAATGGGGAACCAGGGTGGAGAATGTGGAAGGGATTTTAAACATTCCAGGTGCTCTGGCAGGGTGCAGCTTGGGAGCAGAGTTTTTCTCAGCAGAGAAGGAGCTGAGCTGGATGTGTCAGGGGAAGTGGTGGGCCAGCTCTCGGAGGTGTTCAGTCAGGAGCAAACTATTTTCCACAGGATTTCAGAGTGGAAACTTCAGCTTTCCTAGAAGTATTCCTGAGGAGCAGAAGTGCCAGTGGTTATTAATATACATTTCCAATAAGGGTAGGAACTGAAGTTTGCTCCCTGCTTCAGAGGGGTGATGCCTGCTGGGGAAGGACACCTGATTGATAGGGTTCTTCGGTGGCCACGTTCTGCCTGGAACTGTTTGGAGGCTGTTTTGAAGCTGAGCAGAGGAGCGTGCTTGCGTCATGCAGAAAATGCAGTGAGTCAGTGGAGTCCTGAGGGAGCTGTAACGGCTCAAACAGAAACTTGGAAGACGAAATGGGGCTGGATTTAAAGACACAGCCATTTGTGGCCTGTGCTCTGTTCAGAGAGGGTCTGCGTCTGTCGGAGGCGCTGGTGGTGAAGGGGTTCAGCAGAGGCTTTGCTGCTGTCAGTACAAGTGGAGCCTTAGAAGAATCATCCACCCGGGGCAGGGTGTGGAAATGGAAGAGGGTGTTGAGTTCTGCTTGCCATTATACTCAGAATTCTGGTATTCAGGGAATCTCCACAAATTCTTCATTGATATGTGTGTTTTGGTATGTTAATTAAAAACTTATTGGGAGGGACAGGAAGGAAGGCGGGGGGCAGCCTCTCGGTTTGGCCCCCACTCAGCCTCTCCCTCAACGTTTTCAACCGCCTTCAGATTTCAGATGGTTTCTCCAGCATCACAAGCTGCAGTGCAGCTGTGTTGGGATTGCTCTTGGCCTGTTTCATCTGCCTACTGAAGACAAAATCCTGTCAAGGAACCACTGTGTGTTGCCAAACGTGCCCAGATCCCACCTTGGTCGACTGGGGTGTTGGAAGCACTTGCTGGTGCCACCAGCACGGGGAGGTATGCTGCCAGTGGATGCTGCTCTTTCTCTGCACATCCACCAACGGCTAGACCAAGTGGATGTGGGATACCTCCCTCCTTCCCTCACTCCCAATGGGGATTCCCAGGAGGTTGTTTCAGGGGCTGGATGTGCTCCTCCTGGAATGCTTTCAGTTCCTATCGCAGGTGAAACAGCCAAAGGTCTGTTGTGATACTGTTGGTACATTGGTTTTATTTCACAATGTTCTGTGATGCTTAACCACTGTAGCATTTGGATGCCTCAAAACCACAGATGAATTAATTCTTTATGCTGTATTTCAGAAGGTAAAAAAATATCAATACAGTGGCATAACAGTGAAGTCAAAGATAATGTCTTGTGCTTCATCTATTCCCTGTTGAATCCCCATTATTTTTTCTTCAGAGTTGAGAGTATGTTTTCCTCATTTACAAGACCAACAGACCGAGGTTCTTCCTCCCAGCAGGGGTAATAGAACACAGCAAAAAACCCCATCCTGATGACTCTCCCCTCCAGGTGGGAGTTACCCCCTCTGGGACAGAGCAGCTTCAGGTGCTAACAAAGTTCAGATAACAATCATTTGAGCAGGATAGAGTGAGGTGCATCAAAGCTAAGGTAAGGTGATCCTCCAGAGTGACCTAAAAGAAAAGAACCCGTTTCTGGAGAGCTGAGAATGAAGAAAAATGAGAACCTGGCTTTTCCAGTTTGTTCAGGTTCTTTGGAGCAGGGCAGCTCAGTCTCAGCTCCCTTGGCAGTCCTGCTGGGGTGCCTTGCTCATTGCATTATTAACAGGGTGCTGAATCGTTTCCAGTGAGTGTTCCTACCTGTCCTGCCAGCCTGGCCTCATCCTGCTCTGCAGAGAGAAACCACACATCTTCTAGCTGCCAGGGTTTGCTGCTGGGGGTCGTTTGAACAAGGGCAGTGGGATTCCTCCCAGGGCCTCCCGTTCCTCTGTATTTGCTCATTCTCTCTGGGTATCACACCTGTTTCTTGAGTTTGCTTCCACTGGGGTATATCCTGCCCCATGTAGTTGCTGTGAATAGGCTGTTCTGACACTTTATTATCAGGAATATAAAAGTCTTTTGTGACTGTGATGTGCATGTGCTTAGTGTGAAGAGTTCAGCTCTAACTCTCTCCTGTAGCTGTTCTGTCCAGACCATGAAAGCTTCATTAGCTCATCGTGATTGAGTGATATGGTCCCCAGCAATGCTTATGCAAATTGATAACTCATTTATATCTTCAGAATTGAATTTAAATATCTATAAAATTCTAGACTTAGGCGAGTAATTGCATTACAGCTTTGCAACTAGTGAAAGATTTCATTTTATTTTTTTTCTTTACACCTAAGGCCCTATTTCAAACCTGTGACCTCATTCCCATAAAGCAAAGCTATTTCATTACATCATAGCTGTGCCATTTGACTTTTGATAGCTGACATTTGCATTTATGTTGGATCCATTAAACATTTGCCTGCTTAAAAAGCTGCCAGGCATTTACATGTTAGCATGTAAATGTTAATAAAAGAAGAATTTAAAAATCAGCATTCTTTTGGCCTTCTTGCTGGCAGTTCTGTTGAAAACAAATTAATTGTAGTTTCCCTTTTCATCATCACCCTCTACTTCATTTCCAGGAAAAAAAAAAAAAAAAAGATTAGTGATCTTTTTGCCTTTGCAGCTGCAATATTTGATTGCAGTCTGACTTCACCAGTGATACATACGGAAATATTTCTGTAGTTAACTGGACATTATCAAATCCAGAGCAGGTGACTAAGCCCATACTCAGCTGTAGCTGTCCTCCCTCTGCTGCAGAGTCTCCCAGGGCAGGTTCCCTGCCATGGTGCTTTCCCCCTTTTATGGTGCTATCAATTCACAGTTTATTTAGTCTAAGTAAATACTTGGGGAATTCAGTGTTGAAGATCTGCTGTGTTCATTGTGCTTTGAGGCACTGTGGTGTCCACGCTGCTCTGGTTCAAGTTAGATTTGAATATAAACGTGGATCCTTTTGGGTGGGAAAGGATCAATGTGGATTTGAAACAGTACAGTGTGTCAGCCTGTTTGCAGGCTTGGTATAAATGATGAATATTTTTAGCTTAATATTTATTATCCTGATCAATGGCCAACCAACCATCTCTGGATCCTACTGAATTCCAGCACTAGCTTCCCGTGCCAAGATGGGTTAAAACCCGTCTTTGGTCGCACTGTAACTTTAAATTGCCTTCTTTTCCTTCCCTGAACCTCTTCTGTCACCTATCTTTTTTGCCAGCAAGTCTTGTGAAAGCAGCATCCCTTGTGATTCCGATCAACTGACTGTCTGGCACCCTGACGCCGTGCGAGGGAGGACCCCTCCTGTGGGGAGCCAGCCAGGGCCCGTTGTTACCCAACCCCCAGTGCTGCTCTGCACGTCCCTCCGTGAATGGGATCAGGAAAAACCTTCCTCTGCTGGAGAAGGGAGCACTAAGATCAACAGGAATGTGTTCTTGGCACCTCAGGCTCTGGAGATGCAGAGTTCAAGTTGCTCGCTTGAGTTTACCCCCTCAGTTACACCTCCCTGCCACTGATTGTTCCTATTAAAACCAAAACCAACACAGGGCTAATTGCCCAAATGGTGTAAAATGGCTATTTTTGCACATTCAGCCTCAGATGGCGTTTGACCCTTCATACAGATGGTTTCACTTAATGTATTTTGTTTAAACAATCCCTGTTCCTGGAAGTGGTTTCAGAATAGGCTGTTCCTCATTGCTGTTCGTGTTTGCTTTTTCTTATGATATTAGAAGAAGCTTGAAGAGAGCAGAGTCAGAGAAGGGCAGTAATCAGTGTTAACAGCCACTTGTGGAAGCCTTTGTATTTTCCAATTAAGGTACTGCAACTTTGTTGACTCCTCGCAGCTTTCAAGCCTGAAGTGGTTCCGAGCACTGTTGTGCTTAGGCTGCAGAGCTCACTACAGCTCTGGAATTGCTCCATCTGTGCTGGAAACCTTGGGGAGTTCAGCACATGATGTGCAATAGCTCTGTCATCCAAAGTACCTGCTTTCCCCTGGTTTTGCCCCATGGGTTGGACTTCTTGGGGCTCCAATGCACGACCCCCTTCTTTCTCTGTTGGATGCAAACGAAGCCTTTCTGTGCTGGGAGGGGGTGTGGTTGGGGGAATTTGTTATCCTTGGATCTAGCTCCTTTTCATGTCTAATTTCTTCACATGCAGGCTTCTCACAGATTGTGTGGGATGTGTTGTTGATACTGAACACACCCTGGGCGAGCTGTGCATCAAGTTCCACGTCAGGAGGCTTGACAGCCAGCACTGTGCCATGGCCACACTGCTCGAGGCAGAAAATGGGAGAGCCCTCAAAGCATGGGAGAAATGGGGTTTGGAGGTGGGAAGTTGGGTGTGCTACCCAGCGTTTCATCCTTGTGGAGAACCTTCTAGCAGTGGATCTCAAGGCTGGCACCTGGTTTGTAGTTAGCTCGTCCAGAAACCAAGTGGCTGGAAAATTAACGTTTGGAAAAAACGGAGGCAGAAATCAGGTAATTAGTGTTTAGCTGCAATTACAAGAGAAATCTAAAGAGGAGTTGGAAATAAAACTCTGACATGGCTATTCCTGGAGCAGATGATTAAGCTGAATGGTTAATTTTCCAACAAGCAGTATCATCTTAACATCCAGGCTGTGTTTGAGGGTTTGCTAAGTGTAAGTAAAAGTGAACCAGCTCTTTCCAAAGCAATAACCTGCTAATCCTCCCAACCACCTTCTGCCATCCTTTATGTAACACTTAAAGTACAATTAAACACCAAGAGATCTTGTAGTCTGTGTTGTTCCTCTGTGCTCTTTCTTGATCTCAGAAATGGTACAATACAGGGCTGAAAATCCTTTGGTGTTACCTCTTTAGGATCTTCTCCTACCCGTGCAGTAAGAAGCTATGCATTGGGTTCATCCTGCCCCCTTGACTCCAGAGCTGCTGGAGATTTCTGGTCACGTTTCCTTCTCCAAACCTTCTTCTGCTCTGAGATTAGCTTTAAAATAGGTTCTCCTGGCACCTTAGTGCTGTGCGTGTTGGAGGGAGGGATTGGGGGAACACAGCAGCTCTTTCACGCTCTGAAAATCCTCTGGCCACGTTCCAGGCATGAGACTTGCAAAGCCTGAGCTGAACCAAGAGAGGGGAGGAAATTGGGACGTGTGGCCTAACAAAAACCAGTTGGCTTCTGCTCTGAGTTTTCCCACTTCTTGTTGGTTAAAGCCAGAGCCTGCCTTCTCCTCTCGTGGTACCTGTTCTAGGCTGCTTTTGTTACTTCTTTTTTTGGCTTTAGGCTTTATTCTTGGAATATCTCAATATAACTTATCTAACTTGGCTGGGCTGTCAGAGGAGCTTGCACGGGGAGTCTTGAATATACAGTGGACTAGAGAAGTTAAGTCTGGACTTTCTGCTCTTCAAATATCATCCAGGTGAACCAGAATACTTTTTATACTAGATGCCATCTGATAAAGTCAAACGAAAGAGTATCCTGTGTATCCTACCTGGGCAAGATGTGGTATTTTCCTTTCCTTTTGTGACACATTGGGAGAGAGATGCAATTTTTGGGACTGGATATTGTTTATGTGGAGTTTTCTGTGACTTTTCCTTCGTGGAGACAGAAAGAAAATACTGTAAGAGACTGTATCAGAGGCTCACAATCTGTAGAAATAAAATACAAAGTTTAGCTGATCCATGTATCACTGACTTCAGTATGGACTGGAGCTTGATCAGAAATAAGAAAAGCTGTGGTGGTGTCTTGGAACTTCATGGAACCCCCTTGGAATGGGCAGAGGCTTGCAGGGAGAGTTGTCTCTAGCACAGCACTGTTGCATATCTGGGTATCTGTCAGCTCTCTAGGAATTTGAAGCATTGCCTTTCCTAGATCCAAATTGGAGCATGGCCAGTTACTTGAGGCTGCCTGAAGTGCTTCCATTTCAGGTGGAGGCAGGTCTCCCAGCACAGAATGACTCTGTGATCCATTTGATGGTTTCTGAATGGTTAATGAAACGTGTCTTTATCTGGTCTGCTCCTGCTTTCACATCTATTTCTTCTGGATTTCTCTGTAGCCCGTTCAGGGAGAGGGGGTGGTAAACATAAGCTGTCCATACAACTCAGTACTTGCCAGCACAGATGATTTCTCAGTATTTTAAGATAAGAAACAGTTCTCCTGGCCCCTTGGTGATGCCAGCACTGCTATTTGTATGAACATGTAGCAAAGAGAGTCTTCACATTCTTGAACTGGGTCACCACACAGTTGGGAGCACCGGTGCCAGCAGCAAGGAGAAGATGGGAAAGGTGGGACTGGGATGCTCTGGATTTAGCTGTTAACTGGCTGAGGACCCTCACTCCCTGTCAGCACTAGCTCTTTCCAGCTAATCTCCACGTTTGCCTGTTGCATTTTCCTGCTTCTAGCCCTTGTGCTCCACTGTGCAAATTTGCAGAGCAGTGGCAGGTCTTTTACTTAATTGGGGATGTGTGTGTTTTGGTTTTTTCTTTGTTTACCCATTTGTGCAGGTTTTCAGTACCTGCTTCTTCCCCTGTGAAGAGTGAAGGGGCTCAGCTGAGCCTGAAATGCAAGATGTGGCAGCTCTGGGGCCAGCACAGAGCAGGGCTGTGGAGTTGGGGAGCAGCTCAGAGGGTGCTGACTGCTGCTGTTCATTTCTGCTTCTGCACTTTGCTTTATTTTCTGTCTGGTATGTGGGCAGACAGAATCTGCAATCTTGGTTCATGCCAACAGCTGTAAACTTCAGACCACAAGTAATAGATCTGCTCTGGGAATGGCTCTGGTTAATACTGGGCAGGTAGGGTAGAGGGGGAGTGAATAGGAGGGGACTTTGGATTTCTCCAAATAGAGAGGTAGAGTTTGGGGTTCCTGGGGATAGGCAACACTGATTTATTTTTTACACCTTCCTTATCTTGCTTCTTTTGCCTGGAAAGACAGAAAATGTGGAGGTGTGATCATTCCATTTTCTAAATCTAAATGCAGCTCTGTGTTACACTCTAAGCACACCGAGGGAGCTCATCCTGAAAGGGTTTAATTTCAGAAGTTTTGCCCCTGAGGAATCCAGCATCAGACTTTAGCTCTCTCTTACTGGTGTAACCTGCAGGGAACGTTCCCTGGCTTTTCAAAAAAAAAAAAAGAGTTCAAATTAAAATGCTTCCTGCAATGTGTTTTTCTGTTTAGGAATTGAACAGCAGTGTTTTAAACCCTTGTGAAAGACAAGCACCAGGCCTAGAGCTTGGACTGTGTCCATCTACTCTCAGCAGTGCTTGAGTGAACTGGGCATCTCTTCCTGCATCCTTGCTCCTCTTGGACCAGGACAGAGGTGTCCATGGACATCTTTCTATTTCCTTTTCTTCACAGTGAAAAAGATTCTTGCTGTATGAAATTCTTGCTGCAGGCAGTCCTCATCAACTGGAAGCTTTTCCTTTCTGGGCCTCTATATTTGATTTATTATACTGGGAATAATAAGCAATTAGTGCTGTGGTCACCTGCATATCTGAGAGAGGCTGGGAGGAGATACTGAGGGTGGATAAATGCTGCCATTCAAATCAAGTGAGTGTAGATGGTTTTATGTAGCACTGTCTGTATTTATATAGATTATTTATTATTATTATTAATAATAATTATTACAAAAGTCTGTTTCTTTCTCAAAATACTTCATCTCCCTGGATGAGGCAGTGAAGTCCTGAGTTCCTGATCAGCAGGCACTGCTTTTGGGGTTGGTTTGGTGTTGATTGCTGTGGGTGTGTGGTGTGTGTGTTTCCTTGTGGTTGGTCTGGGTTTGTTTGTTTCTTTGGTTTTGTAGTTTTATTTATTATTATTATTTAAGGAAGAGTAAAGAAAGACACTGGTGTCAGGAAATGTGCATGTCACCCTGGGAAGGTTTCTGTTCATTGATATTGATACTGTTCAAAAGCATAACTGTTTAGGACTAGATCCCTAGAGGAAAAACTGTCTGCAATTGACTTTCTCCTTGGCTCCTGTTGCCGTGTGTGTCACTCGAAATCTTCTGCATTTCAGAAAATTATGATAATTTTTTTGCTGAATTCAATGCTGAAACAGCTGAGGTGAGTGAGGACCAGAGGAGCAGTGTACAGCTGGGTAGAGAGCCCAGAAACAGCTGTGAAAATGTTGATACCACTGTGAGACCTCCTCTGCATCATCAGCTGCAACACAGAGGCTGAATCGCTGCTGGGCTTGATGGGTTATTTTTATTTATTGATTGATTCTTTGGTCATTGATGGATTATTATTTATTATTATTGTGTCTTCTGCAAGCCATGATGACTTTTTATCCTTTACTTTTCGAGCCCTTTGGTGCTTCCTCTAGCTGGGGCAGCAGTGAGGGTGCTGGGCACGCGAACATCTCAAGGGCTCTGCTTGGGGAGACGGATGAAGTTACAGCTGTTCCAGCAGTAGGAATTCAATAGCTGATGCACAGAAAGGTTTCTCCTCCTGGCCAGAGTTGATGTGCTGGGTGCCGGTCGGTGTTGCCGGCATGAGGAGCGCTAGAGGCGGCTCAGACCCCAGGGGGGTGTGCCCAGCTCCAGGGAGACTGTGCTGGAGAGACCTCCCCTGCTCCACGGCCCTCCCAGTCCCTGCTGGGTCTCAGGCAGCAGTGGCTCAGTAATAACTTGTTTTCTTTTCTTCTCTCCCCTTCCACCCCCTCCTCATGTGAAATCTGATCTCCTAGCCCTGGTCTTCTGCTTTGGCAGACTGCTCAGCTCTCGGCTGGAAGAAGTTAACCACTTAGTTACTGCTGGGGCTCCCACATCTTGGCCTGGTCCTGCCGTCTCTTCCTGCGGACGTGCTCGGAATTACACGTGATAGCCCCGTGAAGTCATCAGCTCCGAGCTCCCAGCTTTAACCTCTTGTTTTAAGTGGACTTTTTCACCCGCATTTCCTTGTCTTTCCATTTAAAACAAAACGGAGAAATGCTCCTACTCGAGATCTGAGTCAGTTTTTGGCAGGGAAACTTCTCTAAAATTTCTTTTCGAATGCTTTCCAAGTATGTATCTTTCTGATTGTGTCCTGGCTGGCTGGGAGCCCTCTGCTCTGCTCTGCTCTGCTCTGCTCTGCTCTGCTCTGGCAGAAATACTGATCCTCAGAAGGATCCCTGAGCTGATTGACTCTGCCTGTCACACGGAAACTTCCAGTCCTTGCTCCTTCCATAACCATAAACTGCCCAGACGATGGCACTTAAGTCATTAGAGTTAAGTAGGAGTTTGTGTGATTATATTTTTTTTTTTGTCTGTAAGCTACATTTTTTTTTTCAGCTCTGAAAAGAGCAAGATACCTTCCTCTTTGCCTGCAGATGTTTCAAAAAGCCTTTAATGGAAGAAGCCCAAAACTTTTTCAGTGATTTGTGAAGAGCCCCTTTGGACTTGGATTTAACCCTTCAGGCTCCACATGGTAATAGCCCAGGCAATTCCACGCAGAGCTCACAATCCATCTTGCTTTTTAGCATGAGTGTGGTGAAGACAGACCACTATTGCAGGACTTGAGGAGCATCCTCTGCCGTGTTACTACCTTAAAAAGGTTCTGCCCTGTTGCTTGAAAGGATTTGCCAATAGTTGAAAGTCCCCTCTCAGAAATCTCACCACTTCTCGGCTGCCTCCTTCACTCATGCAGATTGCAAATAACAAACATCTGTTAAATCATGGAGAAAAAAAAAAACAAACCAACAAAAGCACATGTAGTGTATTGCAAAATCTTCTTGATGTGGACTGTGGACTTTTTGTAACCTGGCTTTTTTCTTTCTGTTTTTTTTTTTTTTTAATATTCTTCCTGTGAGAGTGGGACTTGCAAAATCCAAGTGCTAGAAGTGTTAATATTTCACTGTATGTACAGCTCTCTCTGTGCTCTTGCAGGACCATTCCCGCTGTGCCAGGTGATTTTTGAAGGAAGGAAAACACTCTGTGCCCTCAGGTGTTAACTAGCCTTTGTTCACATTCGTGTGTGGGTTGGTGTTGGGTTTTCTTTTTTGTTTTCTTTTTTTTCTTTTTTTTTTTTTAATTTACAATAATGCCTATTGTCAAATGGTCAGAATAGTAGCAGGAAACTTTTGTTTTTAACAAGCTATTTTAACTAGCTATTGTAAACATGTCAGCTGAGTTTTGAGAAGAGCTTCATTGGCGAGGTAGAATAATGAGCTCTATAAAAACATTCTGTGCATGAACTGGAAAAGGAAAGGCAGAGATGTCTGTGTAAACAGCTGGAAGAACCCAGACAATGGCAGCACCACTGGAGTGGTTCTGAGGTAGGGCAATGCTGGAGAAACTAGGGGTGGCAGGACACACGTTGCTGAAGACATGAAGGCTCATCAAACCACTGAAGCCCAGTTTGTGTGGGTGTGTGTTACTGGTGCCAGTGGTATTACTGATGGATTCCTAGTGAGTGCCAGAGAGGTGGTAGTCAGAGATCTCTTAGCATCTTGGTCACTTGGGCTTTCTCCTTAAGGGTGTGAGCAACCTTGGAAAGTTTTAGTGGGCTGATGTAGTCACTCTGTGTGCAAACACCCCCAAGGACTTTTCTCACCCTCTACCTGTTACGTGGCAAGTATTGCAAATAAATCACAAACGTCACGGCCTTTTTGGGCAGGGCTGTCATTGCCAAGTAAGCTGAGAACCTCCAAATATCCAGGAAGACTTGTTTTCACTTGTCATTCAGGGGAGTTATGAGGTGTCAATGAACAGTAACGGAGACTAAGAGGTGATCGAGGTGATTGACTCAAGGGACTTGTTTAAATCTGCAGTGGCTTTGGGTGTGGGATGTGTGCTCAGCTCCAGCCCTGCTCTCTGGGACTCCCATTCTGGGCTGCTTGCTTTGGCATTCCACAGTTAAAGCTCTCATGGCTTGATGTCCACAGCCCGCTGAAGGTAAATTCATTGCAGACAGTTCTACAAGACTCCACCAGGCAGTGTTTTGTGCTGCAGGTGCTAAGAAGGCAGAGCTTAGTAGCCAGGATTTTAAAGCCGCTAGCCCTCTTGTTCTAAAACATACCAGTATCTTCCCCAAAGTTTGCCACCTTATAGCTTAGAGTGGATGGAGGGTCTGAAAACCTGAAGGCAAACTGGAATCTGTTGGACGAGGCTGGACCATCCCCCAGGAAAACAGACAATGCAGGGTTTGCTGTCAGATCAAAGCCCAGCTTTGTTACAGCTGTGTCTGTAGCACATGCTGTGGTCCTTCAGGGATTTCAGCATCAGATGCTTTGATCATTTTTATCTACACATATATTTTTAATCAGGTGATGGTGATAGAAGATGTTATTTCACTATGTGTAAGATGTCATCAGAAGAGAGCTGTGTAGTATGGCCACTCTCTGTGGCATGGACCCTATTTTAGTCCTAAAGGCAGTGACCTGTGAATAGCCCAAGTCACATGTTGCTCTATAACTTGCTAAGAAAAATGCATCTTACAAATGATTTGATTTTATGTTTTGTTGCTCCATACACCCAGAGACAGCAAAAGTGCTTTACAACCAGCACTGAGTTAGTCTTTAAGAGCTCTGGGGGAATTCTGAACTGCATTTACAGAAGAGCAAGCTCAAGCACAGGTAACCTGCAACTGTAAGCAAGAATCTGCTCTTTATTTCTGCTGCACTGGTTTGTGCTGCTTCTGTTTCCAAATGACATTTTCCATCCTGAACCAGCTAAATGTGCCTATCAAGAAATGAGCAGTGTTTGGGGTTCAAACTCTTATCTTTCCATGTTTCAGAAGAGGATTTAAAAATCAAATTAAGGTCTGCTTTTAAATGGGTGACAAGCGCTCAAGCTGTTTTTAATGGTATGGCAACTAAATTCAGTCCAGCTGCTAACATCCTGGGATCCTGCCAAAACTCACTTTCTGCTCATGGAGTCCAGTCCTTTTGCTGCCTCTGTGGTGCATGTGTATGATGGTTCCTTGTGGAAAAGAAAAATATGCCCTCGAATTTTGGGTAGTGTTGAAAAAAATGAAGAATAAATAGGTGCCTGCTAGAAGCAGCTCAAACATGAAGGCAGTTGGCTAAATAGGTTTATGCTCTTGTGTGAGCTTGAACAATAAAGGCTAATGGATCCTGGATTGCATTAGCAAGAGCAGAGCCAGCAGGTCGAAGGAAGTGATTATTTCCCTGTTTTTGGCGCTTGTGGAGCCACATCTGGAGTACGGCGTCCAGTCCCTCCCTCCACCCCCGACTAGCTCCCTCCTTTCCCCCATGATCAGCTCCTTCCTTCCCCTGGGGCAGATGCTGACACACTGGAGGGAGCCTGGGAGACCGTGGTGCAGGGTCCCCCCTGAGCCAAGGGATCTGCCTTTGCTTGGTTGGGCAAGAGGGGCTCAAGGCCCCCAAGTCCTCTCATAACCACCTAGCTGGTGCCCAGAGAGGTCCCAGCACAAGGAGAAGCACCACAACTTGCAGCAAAGGCAAGGCTGAGTAGATGGAAGAGGGTAAAATGTGTTTCACGCTGCACAGCAGTTAAAGTTCAGCTGCAGAAAGCCTGGAACATCCTGATCCAGTTAGATATCTGCCCTCAGAAAGGGGAGGATGAACTGGAGACCTTCCGAGTCTGCTCCCAACCAGAATTGTTTTGCCATTCTGCACCAGAGCCCGAGCTGAAGGTTGCATCAGTCACACTGGAGTCCAAAAGCCTGCACGCTTTTCATGACTGATTTTGTTCTCAGATGTGTATATGACAAATCAAACATGAAAGGGATTAATGGATGTCAGCCACAGGAGTAGCAGAGTTGGTGTGACACTACCAATATGGCTTTTATTTCTGTATCACCGGATAATTTCATGGCATGCAGGAAAGGCAGAAGGTATTTGCTTAAGTATTTACAGCTCTGTTTGCCATGACACAAAAGAGGAAACATTGAAGGATGATGTTTGTATCAGAGGGACCACACAAGCTTGTCTGCATGGAAACATAAAGGGAATTAATTTGTTTATCTACAGAGGAAGTTATCCCAGGATAACTCTTTGTGTTTAACTCCCTGAGTGGATTCCTTTCTCCTACAGTGGAGGTTCTTCTCCAAGCGGGTTAATTTAATTGGAGATGAGGCATTCTTCTTCTGGAATAAGAACCCTGGGAGTTCATCAGGGCTGTAATCCGCATTAATTCTGCCGGTGCTCCTTGTATTAACCTTCATTGTAATAGCTGGGGGGTGTTCATGGGGGGCAGCTGGGAGGATTCCACCTTCCTCCAGCTGCAGGGGAGAAGCGAGGTAGGGATGCTCCTCACGTGGAAAAGAAGTTGTGTGTGAGATCCTGGTCTGCTCTTCCAGTCTTACTTCATCCCAGTTCCCTAAATATGACACTGGGCCTGAGCACGTGAGGATGGAGCTCCTCCTGTGATTTATATAACTTTTCTCCTCCAAAGCTACTTTTAACTTTTTATTTTTGTGAACCATCACTGGCTTTCTAACACGTGCAGGCTGCCAAAGGTGGGGGGATCAATCTGTAGCCTCATCTGGTGTGTGGAGTGTCCAAGCTGAGTGAGCTCTGTCCCTGTCTCCTGGTTTATTAATCAGGGATATCTGTGCTTGTCTCCTCTGAGAAGTTTGGGAGCACTTTGAACATTGTGCTGTCGTTCCCATGATTATTGCTCTGCTACAAGGGATGTGACTCGTGGTATTTAAAAAAATGCAAATGCTACTCTTGCAGTTCAGCAGGGGTTGAGAGACCAAGGATTTCTTTCCAAGCTGTCTTTCATGTGCACACCCCATGGCCCAGAAGACTGAGGCAAAGTAATGCTGTAAAATAATGTTTAAAGAGTCTGAGCAATGTTTGCTGTTTCAGAGGCATGGTCCTCAGATGCTGGGAGCACGCAGAGTTTCCCCTGAAGTATTCAATGTTTGAAAACGTTGGAGGGCAAAGGAGCACGAGCTAGTCAGTAACCTTGCCAAAATAAACTGTCAGATGTGAAGGGAAGTTTTCAGGGACAAAAGTGAAGATCTGCTGCTCTGTCAGTCCGGGGTGGGACACACCAAGTGCTGAACATGATGTAGTGGAGTTGGAGAACAGGGTTGGCTTCCCAGGCCAATGTCCCCAGCCTCTCTAGGTTGCACCCTTGAGCCCCTCTTGTTCTAAGCAGCAGAAGCACCCCCAAGGTTCAGCAAAAGAAAGGGGGGGTTGAGTGGAAAAAAAGGCTTTTTTATGTGTGTATATATATGTATCAAAATATATCTACGCATATAGACTATAACAAAAGTGGTAACTGTTTAAAGAGGAGACACAATAATGCTAGAAAGTGATTTATAAAAACAAGCAAAACTGAAACGCTGCAATATTGTGTAGCCTGGAGAAAGCTGCAGGGAAAGGCAGAGTTTGCAGGGAAAAAGTACAGGAGGTAGTGGGAGACTGAGAACTTTGCCCCCTCCCGCAGCGAGTGTAACTGCATTAGCCGAGCGGTCCCTTCCCGGGCGTTAGCACTGGGATGCTAAGACAGCCTCTTTCGGGAAGGGCCTCCAGCTCCCCTGCGGGGTTGGTGCTGCTTTTCCAGCGGGTGTAGCACAGGCTTCACACAGTTCCCCGCGCTCACCCAGCAGCTCTGTTAGACTTTGCCCCGTTCCCACCCGCTGGGTCTGGGGAAGCGCCGCAAGCCCCGCCGCTCCTCCAAGGGGGGTTCTCCCGGGCACGGGGGACACACTTGTTGATTTTCAGCCTGTCCTCGGGAGCGCAGGCAGGAGGAGGGTTAAGGAGCGAGGGCGTTGCTCGCTGCCTGATGTCATGGAGGCAGGCAGCGGCTGAAGGGGCCCTTTGTTGGCAGCCGAGCCCCAGCAGCTCCGCACC
>JANHGL010014846.1:0-11138 GCA_024611195.1 Ceyx melanurus | reverse complement strand
GGCACAGCCCGCCGGCCCCGCGCCGCCCGAGTGGGCATGTGCGGCGCCGCTCGCACATGCCCATTAGGGAAACCGGGCGCCGGCGGCGGGGCTTCGCGGTCCCTGGCCGCCTGACATTGTCGCCGGAGCCGCACCGGGCTGCTACGGCCGCGCCCAGCGCTGGGATCCCCGTCCTCCTGCCGGCCTCACCACTGCTGCCGATACCGTGCCATGCCGTTCCCGGGGGAGCGCGCTGCCGCTCCTCTAACCGCAAACAGGCAACCTCGGCGGCGTGTGGCCGAGTGCGCCGCTCACCTGTGCGTAGGTACAACCCGTCCCTACGGGGTGCGATCAGGTGGACGGCCTCGTCTTTATATGCAAATAGCAATGAAAGAATAGAAACGAGCGAAAACGCTCATGTTGGTTGTGTCAGCTCTGTTGGGGCACTCGGGCACACTCATTCCATCAGCTGGCGTTGGCTGTTACTCCTCAAGCCGAAGGTGTCGGTATTCAGGGTCCAGTTACCACCAGGGCCGGTGTTTTTACAAATCGATGAGAAGGAAGTTTCTGTTTGACAGATGCTACACCTGTTGCTGCCCGAGCCGGCAACAGCTCCCAGTTTTGGTTATTGACAGGCTGACTGTCATTCCACACTGCAGTAGTGTCTGACCTAAGCTAATGTTTTGATTCATGCACAAAACCTCCTTGACGTTATTCCCGTCTCCTCACTCGCAGCTAGGTCACGCAGCTTGAATGCTAAACTCTTCCTGTGTTTCACAGCTTCTAACGTGGCAAGCGAGTGAATGGCTTGATGGAGCAGTGCCAGGTTATGGCTGGTAACATCCCCACGTTCCCTGGTTCTTTTGGCTCCTGTGCCCAAGCTCAGGAGCTGCTCCAGGCAGTGCTTTGCCTTGCAGAGCCAGCGTGGCAGCACTTGCAGTGCCCAATTTAGGGATGCTGGTTTTGTGATGTGATACTGCCCCTGCTCAGTTCCACTCCCCTGGAGATGGGTCCCTACTGCATATATCACCCCTACATCAGTTTAAGAAAAAAAAATTAATTTCAATATAATTGAAGAATACCTCAGAGATAGAAGCAGAAGGACAGACATGAGAGAGGATTGGTCCAAGTTTGGCTGAAGAATGCCATCAGGTCACACCTCAGAGCCCAGGTCTCTTGCCTCCTTATTCAGTGCTCTCTCCCTGCTCCCCATTTCCAGCAGTACACAGATCATACAGCATAGGCTTATATTTGGGGGGACCATCAGGATGTGCCTAGTGCTTTATATCATTAGCAACAAGTAAAGAGCTTTTGTCATTGCTGCTGACAGTATCATCTGTGCTGACTGATAATTTTTTTTTCTCCATTAAACATATTTTATCATTATTAAAAATGAAGGGGATTATTAATTATTTCAGTAACCATCCAGCAGCTGATTTGCAGTTCTCCAGGGTATATAGGTGATGTCAGGAAGAATATGCCCATTTCAGGAAGGCAGGGAGAAAAACCCATATATCAGCAGTTCTGCTGGATGGTCCCCTGTCTACCCAGACCAGTGTCTATTTTATTGCTTGTAACCAGCATCTGATTGCACTATGAGCTGTGGTGGAAATTATGCTTTTCTAAAAGTAGTTCTGGGTTTTCACCCCACGAAATTCTGTGTTCCTTCAGCCCCGGGAATTGCCTTGCCTTGGACTGTGGGATTGCCTCTAGGGGAGGGATGTACAAGGGCGGGATGTGAGGCAGTTTATCATATGCTGCTGGAAACAGCTCAGATGTGTGTGCTTTAACTTTGCTGAATGGCAACAATGCTGCAAGTGTCCTGTGGATGTTACCAAACCAGAGACACCTTCTGCATAGTCCTGATTGCAGATAGTGAAATCACCTTGTTACTGACTCTTAATGCTCTGGCACTCCAAAAATTACCGTCAAAACATGTTCTGTGGTAATATGGTTGTTAGGACTGGAGCAGCTGGAGGCCTCCCACAGTGAGAAGCAAAGCATGCCTGAGATCTGCTGTCAGGGAAAGCTCCAAGTAACTGGAGCTCTTGCCTGTAGGTAGTATGTGCCGGGCACTGAGTGTTAACCTGCTGAGCACCAACCAGCTCTGCCTATCTTTTGAAGGAAATGGAAGGGTAGGATTTCTATCACGTATACGTGCTACTCTGCTACGGCTCTGAATGGCACTTTACAAAATAGATAATGATGTCTCATTGCTCTAGAGAGTTTCCAAACTAAATTAAGAAGAGAACGATGGAAAGAGATGACCATACAATGAGGTGCAGATGCTGGGAAAAGGGATAATGAGGGGGTGGACAATATGATTATGACCTTTCAAAGCAAAGGCCTCAGGGCAGCTACTTTTGGGGACAGAGTGTAAAAGGAAGATGGGGAAGATGTGACTCATAAAGACAGTTATCTGCACAGGGTTCAAGTCTGCTCTCAAGAGCAAACCTCTCCCTTAAGAAATATTTGTTGACTCTAAGACTTGTTCAAAGAGACTACCTTGACTGACACTCAGGAGCTCTCAAGGCCAAAGAGGTCTGGTGTCTTAGCATGAAGCATGCTGTCATTCCTAGGGCTGCAAGGCCTCTATGGGTCAAGCACCAAACAGCCCAGGCTACAGCTCTTAGGGAGCACAAGCAGGATGCTTTGAGCATCCAGAAATGGAGCATCTCTGCTCAAATCTTGTTATGATGGCAGGTTTTAAAACTAATGTGAGAAGCGAGCAAGGTTTTATTTAAAATAACCTCTTCCTCTTACCTCCCCAAAGGGGATTCAATGAAAGAAAAAGTTAAGAGAAAAGATGAAGGAGGGGATTCTTGATGAGTAACTTCAAATGAGTGAAGAGGGCCTAGGGGAAAGGAAAGGTGGCAGGAGCAGCTGGGATGACTGTGGGAGGTATGCAGCGAATCAGGATTTTGTGTTGTTTAGTTAGACATGAGAAACCAGAGAAGATATTTTAGGAGTGTGTGCAGGGGATTTAGTGCTGTGAATGGGGAATGATTTTTGCAACAGAGCACTGAGCAATATGTGATGCAGGTTCCAGCTGGAGCTTGGAGAGAATGAGGTTACCCACAGTGAGGAGATGGGTAACAAAGACATTTTAATTTTATATTTTTTTTAAAGGGAGATGAAAAAAAAAATCAAGGAAAGTTTTATAATTATAGATAGATTCTTAAGGGATGCAAAACATTTTTTTTTACTTCAAACCATGTAACCATCCCAAGATGGCTAGGGAGGCAATAGCTCTCATTGCATCACCTGACTGAGCTCCACTTTGTATTTCTTGGCCTTAGGTCTGGGACCTGGGCCAATGCCAATTAAGTTGGTGAGGGCATATACAAGGTTAACGATAAAGTTAATCTCCCATTGCTGACTGGTGAGGGAACCTCACAACTCAAAGCTTTTGTCCATTTGCAGTTAACAGAAAAACGAAGCAGACGGAAGCCTCCTCCTTATTTCCAGCCTGGGTCTCATCACGGTAGGAAGATTACCCAAAAGTATCACTCTTTTCACTGATACAAGCAGCACTTTCCCACAACGATGGCAATTTGCTTGTACTGAAAAGGGCTTTATAGAAGAAACCATGGGAAATTGTAAGCTGCTCTCAGGGCAGTTAATAGTTTGTATTTAATCAATGAAACTTACCACTTTTTTCACCTCCCCAATCCCACCTTCTCTCGTCTGGCACTAGAGTGGGGGCATCGTAGCCATGGGCAACATGATCACAGTCTGAGAACCCTTAATTTTGCTAAGGTGATTTTGTAAATTTGCAACCAGAGAAAGCAGAAAAGAAATAGAGGATCAAAGAATTTTTAGTATGTATAAAGTCTCTCCGAACAAGTCCTTTGGGGCATGAAGGATGGGGCTATCTGAACACCAGATGCCTTCTTAACCTAACGTAGAAACCATGAAGCAATACCCTGCCAAGGGACAGCCACACATTTTGCAGTTTGCATGCACAGATTTCATTGCCAGAATTCAAGATGGCTGATTTCTTACCTCCTGAAACAGGCTACTGACAAAATCAATCGTGTTGAAAATTTTCCTTCAGCGTGTGTAAGCCCCTAGTGTTCACCAAACAGAATGGAAGAGAGAGGTAAAGATGAAGAACAGCTATGGCTGTGCATGCACTTTGGCAATGCACTCCCCAGTGCCCTGACGTTCTGCCACCCGTGACAGGACATACATACTCTAATTGGACTTGCTAATGCAGATCTTGGGAGAAGTCACAGGAACTGGAATATCTTTTTCAGATAAAAGGAAAGAAATCCTCCCTCCTGCTCCTGCATGACAACACCTTTTTTTTTTTTTGCATCCTGTCCTGTAAAATGCAAATATGTAAATGCTCCTTGCTGGCCTCTCCCTCCTACTGGATACAAAGATATGTAAAAAAAATGCAAATCACCAAGAAACACTTTGACAGCTGGCACCTGATTCTTTTCTGAGTGCCCTGATGGTCACTCTTTTTGCAGCTCTCTGCTGATTCATGAGGACTGCTAAAAGAAAGCGTGTGACATCTTTTATAGAGTGTAATAAAGAGAGGGAAATGCCCTGTGTGGCTGGAACTGCAGTTCTGTGGTCTGACTCTGAGATGCTCCACTAGCCTGCTGCTGGCAGTGATGACACAAAAACTGGAGATCCCCGATTGTATCGTTAACACAAACAGATTGAAAAAACAAACTGGAATCTAACAGGGAGCCTGTGCTTTTTTTTTTTGGTCTTTTTTTTTTTCTTTTTTTTTACTGCTTGTAAGAAAACTCAGTATAAGGGAAGGATGGTTCTATTCCCTCACATATTGGTATAGGCTGCACAAAAACACAGCCCTGCTTTTATTAGTGTTCTCCCACATCACATTAGATCTAGATTTATTTCTACTTACTTCTTAAGCTGAAACCTTTGGATCATCGCTCTCTGGATCTATTTTTGGCTAGAGCATCTGATATTTGTGATTGGCCAGATTATTAACTATGTCCTCTCACCTCTTTATTTTAAAATAGCTAATGCTCACACTTCTATCAGCCTTAGGAAAGGGTTTTTCCTTTGCCATAAACAATAAAGACTTGAAAAAAAGCCCTTCCTTGCAGAAAGATGGATTAAGGTCTTATTTTGGAATGCAGTCTAAATGGTCCTGATGTACTGAAATGTTACAGCTAATATAAGCAGACGAGTCCATTTACAGCTTTCATACTACATTTTAAGAAACAAAACAGGCAGACAAGACAGCACAATAAATCTGCCTTGTGTCCTAGTCTGGTTGGTGTTAATTGAACGCAGTTGTATCAAATAACTGGATAATGCAGCTTCCTAAAATAATAGGAAAATGCACAAATTTTGTCAAGGTCATTAATTTGTCCAAAGAAGGATAGTATAGGATAAAAGTCTGTGAGCCAAGGGAGCAACATATTTATGTGTTATCCTATGTATACAATACAAAGTTCTTATTATAATAACCCCAATGACATTAGATAACCAGTTATATTATTCAGGGATTGGGGGGCAAAAAGAAACAAGTGGTATCATTTGTGGATAAATTATTTTAGAACAATAGGAATTTATAATTTATCTATCACAGTTCAGTGTATAAAATGTATGGCTTCCTTGCTTTAAGAGTAAAGCACTGCTTTGAGAGACTAACAAGTTTTAGCATAAAACAAAACATTAACTGGGAGTTTAGTAAATACATCTGGAGACAATGAGATTTTGGCAGAGTGTAACTCCCAGAATAGTGTGTTTCTTTTCTGGTTATCTGCCTTCACACAAAACTGGACAAAACAAGTAGGTTGCAAGTGAAAGCAGAAGAAACCACATGGAGATGGTTAACATCTGATTTCAGAATTAGAAATAAATGCACATATATCAACACATATATGCACATGTATATGTGAATGCACACAGACACTATATAGAAATGCTTATTTATATATTTACATAAACAGGCTTAAAGCAAGGGGCACTTAAGTCAGGTACTAGAAAAGCTTTCTAACAGTAACATCTTATAACAGTAATGTGGAACACTAGGGTCAACTGGGAAGGGTGTAAGCTCTCTGGGATTGGTGGATTTTAAAAGCAAACTGGATAAATGTGTAAGGTGTGACAAAATATTGCTATTTCCACCTCGGAGGAGAAGAATGGATTAGATTCACAGATATTAGATTTCATAGATATTAGGGGTTGGAAGGGACCTAGAAGATCATCTAGTCCAACCCCCCATTAGGTGTCTGAGGACTCTGTCAGCCAGCACTATTTCCTGTGACTCTAGGATATAGTCCAAGGATAGGTTAAGTGCTACACATCCACAGCTGATGAAGGATAAGGAAAACATCCCGTGATTTGCAAGTGTGGAGACACTTATTACTGAGCACGGGGGACAGCTCCTCCCTAGCTCACCCATGAGAAGAGAAAACAAAGGTTTGGTAGTCCCTGGCAGAGCAGCCAAGCTGTATAGACAGGGCTGATCAGCCTATTTCTCCCTCACTTTACTGCTTCACATTCTGACTTATGTCCCCTTTATAGCCTTTGGCTAGGCTTTGTGTCTCTAAAGCTGTTAGTAAAGACAATTATCTAAATATAAATTACAGATGTACAGCTTTAGGACAGCACACTGTGACTCAGAATCGTCTTCATACTGCTCTGTCACGTTCTTCCACCTGCATCTAGATTGCATATTGAGTCATATTGACAGTGTAGTTGGCTATAAAGTAAGAGACCTTCAGCAAAGGACATTTAATTTTTTTTTCTCATCTTTCAGAATATGTATATGAACTGTTATCAGATTGATTAGATTTTAGACAATGTCATAGAGGTTTTGCATCATTGACAGGATGAAGCATAGACCAAGGACTGAAAGCTGCAAGTATCAGGTTCTACTACTGCTATATGGTCACAGGCAATTCACTATTAACCTCCCCTTGCCTCAGCTTTTCCATCTTTAAAACTAGGATAATAAAGGTTGTCTGCCTCTCACAGGGAGTGGAATGAGCATAATCATCGATTTAACAGCAATTAGGAAATACAGTACGATATACAAATGTGGACATGTATTCAGACCAGAGAACATATTTGTAAGATAATTCTTAGTGTTATTTTTTTTTATGCTTTATCAGGTGTTATTAAATGTCAACATGAGCCAAGTAATGCAACTAAAAGTAAAGCAAAAGTGAGTTTTAATTACTCTTTAACCAGCCCACTTTCAGCTTCCCACTGAAATAATGGATCTCATATGGCCATTGTCCTGGACCTGTCCCAGTGCCTTCTCAAAACACAGCAGGCAATTGCACCCGGTGCATGCTTGATGAGAGTTCAGATGTTCCTCTCTGCTCTTTCTCTGCTGTGCCTTTAGCTGTTGCTGTCTTTTCTGTCTGTCACAAACATGTCTTTCTCCTGCATTTCTGTAAGTAGCCATGAATGAAGTCAGGGGCTGGCTTTCATCAGGAGAAAATAGTAGAAGAGGACCAATTAGGACCTTTAAGTAGAAAAACAAACCAACCAAACCACTCATGTTATTTTAAATCAGGGGATTTGCCATTCATACATCCCTTACATTACATATGATCACTACAAATGCACCACTACCACATTTGCACAGCCCTTACTGGCTTGCCTCATGTTGCCGTGTAAAGGACATGCAAGACAGTAGCTGAAGATTTCTTTGCGAACTGTGTTTGAAGTACGACTGGTGTTATTTTTTAAGCACTAGAAATCTCTCCTGACAAAGCACAGAATGTACAGTGCTGGGAGAAACCCACTGCAGTAAGTCACAGGTGTGCATTTTATGAGCAGGTGAAATGCACACAGCACTTGATAGAGAGCACTTCTTAAGGCTTACATTTTCAGTTCAGAAGCATTAGTTATTTAAGCAGGAGTGTACTCAAAGTAAGAAAACATCAGATTCCTTTTTCTCTCACATGCTTTTCATAGGGATGGCTTGATTTTCCCAATTGTTCCTGGTGCTTCTGAGATAAAAACAGAAGCAGGGAATTAGCCTACTGTACGATGTACATTTGATCTTTATAGGGTTTTTGGGTTTGCTTTTTTATGAAAGCTGCATTCCAAACAGCACTTTTTGCTCATGAATATAGAATTATATTGTTACTGTAAATGTTACATGCTATTTTACATTTTAATTGAGGAGTTGGTGTTCTACCCGGGTAAGTGCCCATCAGCATTAATGACACACAATTAAAGCAAAGTGTCAAAACCTAATTTTCTAAGGCAAATGTTTAAAATCGCATCTGTGCTTATTTTTGGATCAAAACCCCTTATCAAGATGTACACTGGCTTTCCCAGCAAGTACGAATGTGCAGACCATGGCAGTATGAATCATCAGCTTGCCTCTGATCAGAATTCAGGGTATATTCTGGTTTGTGTATTATACTAATTGAGTTTGGCTCTGCACCTGAAAGCACACACTATATTTTGACTGCACAGGAATATCATACAAGGAAAGACCATTTTATATCTCAATGAAATTTTCTGTACATTTGTGGAAAACATTAGGAGAATTTTTTTTCTCCAAGGCTGCTTCAAGCTTGCATTTTGGTTCATGGGCGATGAATGTTATTCCTGAAGACTAAAACCAGTATTTCATTATTGTGTAATATTCATGTCACAGTAGTATTTAGAGCATCCTCTTCCCAAATTCTCTAAATCATCATAATCTCAAAAGTCACTATTTGCACATGCTTAGCAGATGGTTCCTAAGAGGTGGCTGCTTAAACCAGACTGTATTTAGCATGCTCAGTTTGGGGGTTTGCAATTGCTTTTTTTGGAAGCCAGGGGCTGCTCTGGTCCCTGGCAATTCTGCTAAGTTCATGGAGATTGTTTTCTTGTTTTCTTTGTTAATGCACCCTCCTCTGGTATCATGGAAGGCGAATTAGCTTGAATAGAGTGGAGAGGAACAGGAGTGCATGAAGAAACAGAAATCTTAGGATGCTGATTGAGAATAATGGTGCAGAGGTTAACTGGGACCAGTAAGTGGAATAGAGCAATAAAAGAATGAATACCAGGGTTGGGGAAAGCATAATTTACCAGAGTGGAAAGTGAACAGGGAGATGAGTCTGTAACTACCACCATACATCCCCTCCCTCTCTGCATTCCTGGTCTCTTCTTGGTTGCTAGAGAAGAGTAGCAACCATCACAGCAAAGGGAGTGTTTCATTCTTCCTTGGAAAGTTCCTTCTCCTCACTTAAGGTTAAAATCTGGATGTTAAGAGTTGAGACGGGTCCTTTGAGACAATACTGCATGCTGGAGTTCATGTGGGGGAGGGAAAGCCGTTCACTTTAAAATTACCACCTGCACCCACTCCCCATTCCAGAATTTAGATACAGATATATATTTGAAGAGAATTCAGGTTGCAGAATCAAGCAATGAAATGTTCAGAAACACCTAATTTGAGATGCCAACATTAATTTGGCCTCAGTGTGCACACACATTTTACTTACATGGTAAATTTATTTATTTTTTTTTAAATTTTAGGATTTAGCCCTTCCTTTTTAAGTATTCAGGATTGATTAAGGAAGGAGTCAGACTTGCATGTGGAATGAGGGTTCCCTGAAGTCCAGACCCTGCATCATTTGCCATAGGTTCTGGAAGGAAGCTGTGCCTGGAGAAAAAGGAAAGTATAAAAGTGGAAAGATTCATGAGTTACATAGCTGTATGGCCTCTCACAAATCAGATTTTGTCCTTGCCTCTCACTGCTTCATCTGACTGCCTGAGGACTCTGGTACTTGAGACCTGAGGAGGACAATTTTAATTTTTTATTTTTTTTTTTTCTGGTAAAAATATGGGACGAAAGGGCTTGAGTGGGTAAGAGCTGCAGCAAGGTGGGTGAACTCGGCCTTGGTTTCTGAAATTTGTCATCTATCTTCTTGTCAGGGCTGTGAGATCCTGAGTGAAAGAGAAAATCAAGATAAGTGATACTAATGCCTGGGTCACTGATCTATAGTCAGAGGTCCAGGTGGCTTTGAATGGTGTGGACAGAGGTAACGCTGGCTGAAGCTCAAGAGAGAGAAGAAAGGAAGCAGAATATGAAGAGTGGCCAGAGAAAGTGGTAATGAGAAAGGGAAACCTTCAGTAGGAGTTCAGGGTCTAGAGAGATTGTCAAACTCCACTGTCTCTAGGTAAAGCTTCCCAAACTCTTCCCATTTGCCCTTGCTAAAGCTCTGCTGCTTTTAGCAGTTACTGGGGATGCCACCAGATTGCTGAGCCATCAGCTGCCAGGATGTAAACACAGAAGATTACTTGGAAAAAAAAAGTCAATTAGTTCTTGTACAGAGACCAGTGTTTTAAATTTACACTGATGGTGATATAGGGAGAATGGAGCCAGACTCTTCTCAATGTCATCCAATGAGAAGAGGCAATGGGTGCAAGTTGGAGCACAAGAGGTTTAGGGTGAGCACAAGGAAAAACTTTTTCACAGTGAGGGTGACAGAGCTCTGGAATGGGCTGTCCAGGGAGGTTGTGGAGTCTCCATCTTTGGAGACATTCAAGACTCTCCTGGATCTGTTCCTGGGTGACTTGGTCTAGGTGATCCTACTCTGGCAGGGGAGTTGGACTAGATGATCTTCTGAGTCCCTTCCAACCCCTAACATTCTGTGATTCTGTGATTCTGTGATTCTGTGATTCTGTGATTCTGTGATTCTGTGATTCTGTGATGTCATGGATTCCCCTTGCCTCCTGGTCTTGGAAAGCATGTTCAAAGCAGCTTGCTGGTGCCCTGGGGATGTGCTTGGCCAGATCCTGTCCTGGTGTCCAGGCAATATCCCTGCTTCTGGCGGGCTGGTGCACAAGACATTGTGGTGCCCTATTCCCAGCCAGAGCTTTCCACGCTTCCTTCTTCTCATTTACTCACTCCTCGGTTTTCCTCTCCTTTCCACACCGCTTTCCCTCACATTCCCAGTGGGTTCTCGCCGCCTCTGCTGACTGGCCCACCTTCCCCACAGGCAGCGGGCAGCCTCACGCCTTTCCCTTCAGGAAGGGAGATAAAAGAGGGTGAAAAACGGAAATGCGGGGACTCAAGGAGCCAGTACCACCCGCCCCGCCGAGGAGGCGGTGGAAGGAGGCAGGGCGGGCGGGCGTGCGGACTGCCGGGCGTGCGTGCGGACTGCCGGGCGGGCGTGCGGACTGCCGGGCGGGCGTGCGGCGGCCACGAGGCG
>JANHGL010014843.1:0-60395 GCA_024611195.1 Ceyx melanurus | reverse complement strand
GGACCAGGTCAGGATCTGCGCCTGGCTCTGCAGAGGCTGTGGGCCTGGGTCAGTACCTACTCCTGGTACAGCAGAGAGGCTGTGGGTCTCCTCCCGGTGCTCCCGGGGCAGACGAGCCTGGCCTGTCCCGTTCTGCGGAGCCAGCCCCGGGGAGCCGAGGCCGGGCCTCCCCGCGGGGGCTGCATCTGCGCTCGGCTAGTCCCGCCTAGCAGGGGCTGCTGCCCTAATGCTGCTTTTGTAGCCCAGCATTGTACAGCAGAAAGGCTTCAATCTGCCCCCTCAATGCCTGTCAGAACACACTATAGCTGCACTATAGCTGAAGTTTCTCCTGGTGCTACAGCAAAACTACAGCTATTTATAAGCGATCTTATTTCCAGATCGTGCTTCTTCCCAGTCCGAGATACAAAGACACCTATAAATTGCAAATAAATAAACCACAATGGGCTGTGTTAACTGCTGGTAACCAAGAAGCGACCTCTGTCCCTTTCCACGTCGAAGATATTCACCACATGGCACCGAGGCCTCGGCTTACAAAGACTTTTCAATTTCGGATTAAACACGTTGCATTGGAAACAGCTCTGGGAGCCCACAGTGGCAGATCAGAGCTGGAAAGGAGGGAAGAATGAATGGCAGGGGGAAGACAGGAGGGGCTGGGAGAGGGGATGCAAAGGAAAACCACTATGCAAATGAAGTTTTATTACCTGCTGAATTTCTGGGACCTGGTAACTGCCTTTCACAGAGGGAGAGAGAAATAACATAAACTGGCTGTTCTCACAAAGCCTGAATCCACTCACTGGAGCTCCAGTTCTTCAATTATGATCAAAATCTGGAAAAAAATCCCATCCTGTGAGAGTTAAACAGAAACTGCACCAGTAAGAATGAGATTGAGCCCCAGCACAAGTGGAGAAGGCAGATCCAGGAGGGACACGAGTCTCCCCAACAGCACATGGTAGAGGTGGCAGTTTGTCACAGGAAGGTTTTCTTTGCTTCCAGCTTGCACCATTGCTTCTGAAAACATGGCCTCCTCCTTTCAGGATTTTCTTGCAGAAACTCTCCAGATGATTCACATTTAGCCTTAGAGTCTATGTTTAGCTGCATTTATTTCAGCACACGTTCTTGGAGAGCCCCTACTATTTATGTGGTCTCCGTTTGCCTCCTCTCAGCTTCTCTGGGGAGAAGCTCTGTGAGGGCAGCTATTGAGAGCAGAGCTTGCTCATCACTCCTCTTTCTGTGTCCTCCACACAGCAGAGCTGCCGGAGCCCTTCGGAGGTCAACAGTCTTTATCACCATGAAGACAGATAATGGAAAGAAAACAAGCCAAGGAAACTCAAACACAAGGTTGGTCAGAGTGTTTGCAAGGCCACGCTGAGGCCGGGCTGGCCAAAGGTCTGATGGTCTGGACACGGAACAGAGATGCAAAGCTGAAGGTGTAATCATGCAGCAAATACATACAGAGGCAGCTGGGTGCAACTGAGCACTCAAAAGCATGAGAAAATCACTGCAATTCCTCTGGGGTAAATCTGACACCAAGACATAAAGTCACCTCTCTGCTAGGGCTTTAAACTCTGTGAGATGGGAGCTCCTCAGTGTCCACGGCCACCACTGTGGTGTGTGGCATGAGCTGGACTCTAGGATCAGCTGCATAACTGACACAGGTACTGTGGGACCCAGATAACAACCCCAAACACGTGCACCCAAATCATCTTCCCAGCCCAAGAGGCAGCTCTGCAAGTAGGAAGGTGTCTTCTATCAGCCTACAGTGATTTCTTTCACATATGGGGATAGTGTTGATGTACTAAATAATTTTTCCACTGGTAAAGTCACATGAATGTTTTGCTTTAACTCTACCCATACAAAAGCCTATTTTTATGACACATAAGAGTTTAATATTGTTGAGGCTCCTGCCTGTCTTCCAAGTGTGGTTACAGTTTCTGAATGAGTCTAAATGTTTTGCTGGGAAGGGCACACACCCACTGCAAACACTGGGAAACCTAATTAAACCAGAAATGAACTGGCTGGAGGTAGAGGTGAAAACACTCTTCAGGTAGGAATGTTCAGTAAGCTTTGACTATGGACTGTCACCTTTATCTTTGCAATCTTTCCTGGGTTACAAGTAAACCTCTCCTCTACCAGGGAGACATTCAGCACACTCTGACACACAACCTCACCTTTTAAGAGCATCTTGTCTATTGATCCCAGAAGTATGGCTCAAGCTCATTAGCCTATAATCTGCTAGGTTAGTAAGAGCTCATAGGGAGCCAACATATGGATGTACTTCTGAGCACACTAACAGCTGCAGTATAGCAGCTAAATCCATTACCATGAGCAATGGATTTGGTCATACTCTTTCCTTGTTGCCAATATGGCAATAATTAGGGATGCTGAGTGATTCAGTAGAATAAAGAATTGCTGGACCAAATTAATCCCAGGAGTAATTCAAGGAAGACAAAGGAGCTACACCAGGAGTCACGTCCCACTGTACTCCTCTCCTTGAAACCCTCCCTTGCAAATATGCATTATTTTCAGGCTGAAGTCTGGGCTACTAAGTGGTGATTAGACAGCTACATGGGAAATAATTACCTGATGACGAGATGATTAATTAGTATGCTGTCAAGATAGGATTATCTTGCATCTAGGGAATATATGCATTTCTTCTTTGCTCCTCACAAGATGAGGATGGCAGCGTAAAGCACTGCTGCCCTAAATCCCTCCAGCAATGAACAGCAAAAGAGCAGAGACAGCAGCACTCAGTGCCCAGGGACACAGTGCAGCTAGAAACAGGCAGGGTGTCTGACACAGCCCAGTGCTATCACAGCAGGTCAAAAACAGATGAGAAACCAGCTTCACTAAGAGCAAGGACCAAGTAAGATCCTACCTGTGCCATCCCATCAACACACCAAATGCACCACTCCTGAGAAGGACACAGCTTTATAGAGGAGAAAGGCAAGATCTGGCCACTTGTGTTTGGCAGAGGAGGCACCACACTCCCTGACCATCAGCTCCAAATCCAGCTTTGCAAACGTTTACAGATGCCTGCAGGGTTTGGAAGGTAACAGCACACACACCTCTGGCCCCTGAGACCCCTGCAGAAGGCAGGAGGGCTGGTAGGATGGGGAGAAGCAAAATTTCCAGCACTAGTTCCTTCTAGCAGGTCACAGCCTGACCTAGTTAGTCAGAATACTCCTGTTTGTACAGGGGTGCAGAAACTCACAGTGCCACCCTGGACTGTTTTTATCAAGTAGCTTTGACACCTACTAATCTTGCTAGGCTAGTAGCTTCATCAGCTGGTGTAGGTAAGCAAGAAAGGCATGTGCCTTCAGCACCATCACCACCACAGCTTTGATCTTTTCCCTGTCTGAGGCCAGGGCAGCCCTGCTTTGCACTCTGCCTGTCATTTGGGTGGACTCTGCTGACAGAGGAACAAGGAAATCCATTCTGGAAACTTACTAGCCCATGACATGCAGTATCCAATTCCACCTCCATGCACTGAAGAACTGCTAAATGTTCATCTCTGCTCAGATATAAAGGCTGGGCCAGCAGACAGGGCACCAACAGAGACACAAGTACAGGTTCCCACTCAGTGATGGATCTTCTGTGACCTCAGCAGACACCTGGCTCTTCTGGAAACCAGTCTGACTCTGCCACCTGCCTGGGCTTTATCACTGAGCAGCTCAACTGCTTCCAACTTAGGATGAATAACAATTTTCCAGCTCCCAGAGAAACTGTGACATGAATTCATTACAGCCTCTGAAGCCCTTTAATAGCACAATAATGGAATAAGTATTGTAGATAGTTTTATGCTAATTCCTTCATCTACATAGCTGCAGCCACCACCTCCAGGAATTTAGCAGATACATGGTACACAGAATGGATCTCTCAGAAGCAACAAACCTCTGCACCAAGTGTGCAGATCATTTCAACATCTCACCACGTGTGTAAGGCCACCACTGCAGCCTGTTCTCCCATTCAAACCCTTCTATCAAATCCTTAATTCCAGATAAACCAAAGCACTCAGGTGAGCAGAACCTTTGGAAGCCACAGGAATCAAGTCCCTGTGCAAACTGGTGACACAAAAGCCTCCTGGGTGTCCTGGCCATCACCTCCCTGGGAACACTCAGCACTGCAGCCCAGGAGCTGAGCACATTGAGTTGAACTTTGCCTCTGTGTTACCCCTTAGCTAGACAGTCCCAATTAACAACTTTGTGTGAGCACAACCAGCTCTAGACAGTATTTTCAAATGTGACCACTGTGAAAGATACAAAAAAAATAGGTCAAGAGGATTATGCAGGGTGACTAATGATTGCTGCATGCTGGGCTGAGATGTGAAGTCTGGCTGTGTTTTCAAAGGTGCATAATCAAATGTCCTTGTCTGACCTGTGGTGCTGTTGACACTTTTTCTGAGTTGATGCCTTCTCACAAATCCCCATTAGGCTGGAAGCTGGAACACCCCCCGTGAATGATGGCAGCTGAGTGGAAGGGCTATCAAACTTTGCACAACTCCCATTTGAGTTCCACTTCATTTCTTAAAGCCAGGCAGCAGAGGCAATTATTTAACTGTCAAGCCCTTCTGGAGTTGTTTGCTGAGGGACATGGCTGCTGTTCTCAGGCTGTGGGGAACAAGATGTTAATTCACTGACAGTTCCCTGGAGTTGCTCAACAGATAAGAGGAGGCTGTTCTGCTCAGCACAGCTGGCACATACAGTCAGGGGAGTGTGCTTTGCCAGCCAGCTTGCCATCCAAATAGCCAGAACTCAAAGTTTTATCCTTATTTTACTGATAGGGAGGACAACATGGTATGATGGATGGCATGGTACAGCTGCCCTGCCCAAAAATCACAGGATTGTAGCAACAGGGAAATGAAATTGGATGTTTTCTCTCCTGGTCCTGTGCTCAGCATCAGAGTCCCTCCAAACACAACTTTACTAACAGAGAAATTAGAATTATTTTTTCTTATCTGACAAATGTTCATTAGCCAAGGATTTGCATCAATCTCTCCTTCCCAGTCACAGAGATATGTCCCTTTCTAGCCACAGAAACTGGAAGAGAAGGCAATTTAACTATAGCTGAGCCAAACCTACAGTTCTCCATAGGAACACTGGTGCAGCAAGTGATGCTGCAGCCTCAGAGAGTCCCAGGAACCAGCCTTTTGCTGCTGTTACAGTCCCTCTGGGTAAGAGTATAAATATAGCGAAGTTTCCTTGACAAACACAGACATACCAGGAAAGACTAACCTCCAGATCAGCTTAAATGTGAGGAAGATATGAAAGACATTCCCTCTCAGACAGCAGAGGCCAGCCCTTGCAGATGGGCTGTTGGCAGCCTGGCAGAAGCTGGGTGTGATGATGCTAGACTGGATGATGCTGGGCCCCAGCCACGGAGCAGGAAGCAGCAGGTGCAGATCTGCTGTAGGAGGGAGGCACCTTCACTTTGCACTGTGTTTTCAGAAAGCCACAGGGAAATCTCACAGCCTTAGGAGAAACCTGTTGTCCAATAAAGCTCTTAAGTGTGGGCAAAGTTGTGACAATGTTAGCACTACTGAGACCTCTCTGAGGTGAGAACCACTTTCTACTTTCTAAGTAGAAAGACTTTTCTAAGTCTTTTTTTTAAGACTTTCTACTGCTCTAGGGTGATGCTCACATTGATGCAAGGAATGGGAGAGAGCAGCACATCCATCCATCCATCCATCCATCCATCCATCCATCCATCCATCCATCCATCCCATAGTTGTCTTTAAGATCCATTTTAATTCCCAGGCAATTCTACACTAGCAGAAGAACAGAAATTCCTTGCTATAGCAAGAGCAGTCCCCTCTGTGAGTGAAAAGCTACAGCCCAGGCAGGCCATTCAGTGGAGTCCCACTGGTGCTTTGTGAGCTCCAGGCTCCCAAGGGCCTGGGCTCCTCCTCCCTCCCCGAGGTACTGCATGGAATTTAACAGAGGACCAATTTCTGCCCCATTGTTAGGGCTCTGCAATTGCAGGCTGAGAAGAATACTTTTGATTTAGATCAACCCAAAAGCAACCAGAATACTTCTCTTGCTTTTAAAAGTCTGCTGGAGCCCACAAACTGATTGTTCCATAAATCAAATTTTCCCACGTGTAAAATCTCCAGTTGCTCATTCCCTGTCTTTCGTCCTAATTAAATAGTGATGTTAAGTAATCAGCAGTATTGTCGACGGCCCTGGTGCTGCACAGATACTCCTGAATACACAAATCAGAAGGAAACAAAGCCAATGAAGAAGATTCTCACCCAGCAGCTGCAGCACTGCAGGCTGGAAACATCCAGACAAAACCAAGACAGCCCTGACTGCAGGGTGAGCCCATCTAGGGCCTGCAGTGCCCTGTGTCCTGCACAGAACAGGTCAGGAAAGGGCTCCTCCCTGCCCTAAATGTGACATGGCTTTCTCTGACATGTCAGCAGAGAGTAAACTACCTCCAGTTACCTTCACATTCTATTTCCATCATCTGGTCCAATGAAAAAAAAAGGAATTGCACTTAAACACTCATCCCTGCCCTTGACACTCACCTCTCCCTTCTAATTAACCGTGTTCAATATGGAAGTGTTTAGGTGCCATGAGAAAAGAGGTCCTGTCAGGCAGTGAGCTGTCAGCAGGGGGGAAATTTTGGGACCTCACATCATCTAAGAAGCAGTTACAGATGTGAATGAATTCAGGAAACAGGAATGCATGTGGTCCATGTGGTTCTTGTTAGCCACCAGCTCGGGTGGAAGCTCAGGAGTGCGAGTGGAAAGTGGGACCTGGGGGAAGGTTGTTGTGCCTCCCTGAGGGGACCTGCACAAGCCAGTCCCAGGGAGCCTTGAAGATGAGGGAGAATGTCCTAACACAGCCCTGGGAGCTGACTCGGGAGTGTCCTTCCTCCCTGGGGTATCAGTTCCCTCACAGGAAGGAGGGCATGTCACTTAAAGGTGAGTTTATGCAGAATGGGAGTATCTAACTCAGACTAAATGCAAACATTTGGTACAAGTACTAGTGTACTCCTGCTAGTGCTGGTTTCTTCCCTTTCCCATCCCTTCCTTCTGAAATGAAGTTGTCCTGTCTCCCAGGGGAGAGGTGAAAGAAGATCCCCACACAACAGGCACTGTAGAAATGCAGTCAGGGAAGACTGTCTCCTCCTGTTCAGTGTTTTGAGCTAATGAGACTATGAACAAGCCAGAGGAAAAGGGTGTCACTCAGCAGCACAGCAAGTAATGCCCTGGCTCTAAGTCAGGAAACATCTAAGAAATTTCCTCATGGGGAAAAAAGTCATCTGCAATAACTGCAGACAAAGTGCTCCAGGACTTTCCCCAGCCCCAGGATTTTGCCTCATGAAGTTCATGGGTCAGTGTTATTCAGGACATTTCACTGCTAAAAGTGCTCTTTGTAGAGCAGCAGGATACCAGCCACTCTTGCCAGGGCATCTTGTGCATATCTGAGCACCAGCTCTTTTCCCTTTGATGCGAGTTCCATGGCCTGACACAGGATGTCTCCACTAGCAGAGTTCTGTCATGGTGCAGTCACCTGAGAGGGCTCAGGGCTTCTTTCTAGCCAAGGAATCATACCAGGAAACAGGTGAGAACTCCAAAGTTACTGCACAAAACTCCATTTTATAATTCCCCTGTAATTCTCACCCTTGTCTTAGCAATGAGATAAAGACTGTACGTGCAGTTTCAGGACTGCAGTCCCTGTAGCTGGTGGCACTGCCCCACCAGTGTGCCCATGGCTCCAAAACCAGTACAGACTCTGGGAGAACCATGTCAAACAAAAATTAATTATCTCTCTGTTCCACTGAGCTTAGGATGAACTTCAGCAGCCTCTTCTTGGCATGCAATTGCCAAACAGAAGCTGCATTTCTCTGCCTTCTTATTCTAGCCAGGGCCTGTGTGTCCCTGACTGAAAGAAGGTCAAATAGCCCATATCTCTTCTTAATTTTTAATCACAATTTCATGCTGTTATTTCAGCTGCTGGAGGCAGTGTAGCACAAATCCCTCAGGAATAATTCCTAGATACTCTCTTGTAGGCTGGCCTACTTTCTCTTCTTGTTCAGTTACAAATTGCTTATTGCAGCCCAGATGTGTGACAGTACTGGAAAAGCTGCCTCCACCCAAACACGTTCTCCGCTGCAGCACGTTAATAGAAATAATAAAAAAATAATCACATTTGGATTCTTCTCCAGCTTTTAAAAATAGACAAGATAGCCAAGACCTCATTTTTAGGTCCCAGAGCCCTGCTGAGCATGATGGTTTAATTTTAAACAGTCGCACTGCTGCTGACAGAGGCCAGTGCCACAGTCCCCACCATGTGGCATCCCACTGCTGGAGTGTCTGTGCCACGGGGTGGGGAGGGCAGGTCTGGGTGCTGCAGGGAGACACTTGAACCATCAGGCCAAAGTCTGAGTTTTGTGTGGATTTTGGACATTGCAAAGGCAGGGTGTGAAACAGGAGATGAAGGAAGTGGGAAAGGTGTCCTAGAGATTTTGTAAATAGCAGAAGTGCTGGGCACAGCCGTGAGGTGCATGGGGCAGGTTGGTGGCAGTTCCTGAGGTTGCTGAAATGTTGCATTTGATCCCTGAAATACAGTGGGCAATACAGAGCAGCCCTGGGACACAAGAGACTCCTAGGAGATTTCACCTATGAAGAAAATTGTCTATGTTAAGTGGGAAACTTCCTAGCAGTATGGGCAGCTCTCTTGTCTAGAAAAATGAGAGAAGCTGCTTAAAAAAACACACTGCTCTCAGTTTGGTCAGAGAGGTTAGAAGGCAGAAAAGAAGCCACCAAATGCTTATTTGTTTGCTTGTGCAGTGAGGGATTTCACTGGTTTTGTGTAGTTAGAACATCTCTCTGTGGCTGACTTTCTCTCTGCAGTTTCATAATCACCCCAAATCTTGGTTTCATCAACCAGCTTTTAGATGTCTACACTGAGCTCTTCTGATTAAAAAAAACCACAACACCTAAACCTGCTTAAACCAATGGTTTTTTTACTCAAAAAACAAAAATCCTCCATTTTCATTTCCCAGCTTTCCCACTGAAAATATTCCAAGAACATTCTATGTTTCAAAATATTCCATAAATGCAGCACAAGTTTCCCCAAGCAGCAAGGAGAAAAGATATGAAGCAAAATAGGAAATTAAGAAAAAAAAACAACAAAGAAAGAAAGAGGCAGTTTCAAGTTGTACTTCTTTCATGGGAGTACAGTACACAGTGACTTACTGTCATTATATTTCTTTTGCTAATGATGTTAAGAATGATGTATTCAAGACACACCACAAATTAAAGTGGACAGGTTTTCAGTATAGAAAGCAAAAGGCAAAAAGGACTAAGCCAAAGACCATTATGTACCTGAAAGATTAAATCAATAGGGATGCAACTTCCTTGGTAGAAAAAGACCAACTTTTAGCTTTCAGTCATTTCACAGCCTCTACCCAAAGGCTGAGCCACAGCCTAAATTGGTTTATCCACAGAGAGACAAAGACAGGAGGAATATTTTGCCATGGCAACTGGCAATTCCAGAAAAACCACCCCCAAAACTGTGCTCAGTCACCAAATCATCCGATGAAAAGCTTGAAGATAATGACTCAGAATAAGAAAAGAGGAATGAAACAGAAAATGTCTATTAAGTTGAGGCTCTGTCAAAGAGATAGTTGACAGACTTTCAAAGGGTGAAGTTTTTGAATACTGAACCAAACCCCACTTGGGCCAAAGAACAGAAAAAACACTCAGAGAAGGTCACAGATAACAGAGCACAAGGTGACTTTTCTGTAGATGCCTGGAAGGACACTGGGGTTGGAAGTTCACCTCTGTTGCTGAGTCACAGCAAGGATGGCTGAACTGGGCAGCCACAGTTTCTCCTGTTTCAAACCACCCAGCCAAATACAGCCCTGGGACATTTTGACTTGGACAAGTCCCCATGGGAAATGAAAAATGTTTGGTCCCTCCCTGATTTCACTTTCTGTCACAGGAGGCCAGCAGTTCACATGCAAGAGCAGGTGCTTGAAATTCAACCCATCTAACTGGTAGAACTGCAGTAAAAACCCTGACATGCACAAATCCAGCCCAGCTTCCTGAGCACCAAAGGTGGCACTTGGAACAAACACCAAAGCTCTGACAAACTCCATTCAGAGCTATGGAAATTCAAGGAACATCTCCAGCAGGTCACCCCCAGTCCTGGGCAGTTCCCTGCTGGCCTCAGTGGGATTGTATTTGGGGTGTTGGGGCAAGAACTGGATAGGAAAACATTCATCCCAGCCTGGGAGCTCTTAGACTTCAAAGTATTTTCTTGGCCTAGCTCAGGAGGAGAAGGTCAAAACCTCTGAGTTTTGTCAAAAGAAAATCCAAAGCAGATTTTGAGAAAGGGAAGCAATATTTTTGAAGTGGGCCAGAGTGTTTATCTTCTTCCGTGCTATTTTATGTGTGTTTTTGCTCAGTTGTACAAAACAAGTTGGGGGAAAAAAAGTAATTTCCTTTTACAAATGTGTGTGATGTTCCACCAAATCAGAAATTCAATCTGGTTTTGAAAAAGAAAATAATTCTCAATCTCTTTTATGGCTGTTTTTGGAGGAGTCAGCATTTCTTTTGTTGGAAGATGCCCATTTTGCCCCGAGTGCAGATGTGCTCATTCTCTGAACAGCAGCTCTTCAGGGCAGCATTTCACAATCAGCTTGAGTAGCCACAGAGGTAGATTATTTTTATGCAGGTGTTTTGTACCAAGAACACTTCTTTTTGCATGTATGCACAAACATAAAACATCTAACTGGGAATATCACCAGGTGCAAACAGGCAATTTCCATGTAAATTAGTCCCAGATGGGGGCACACTCTGCTCCTCACTGCTCTGGGTAATTGGTCACTGGGGTTCTCAGCAGTTGGAGTTAATGGTGCTTTCTGATGCTTGGAAAAGAATAGAAAAAAAAAAAAAAGTAATTGCCAAGAATGTTGCCCTTAGAGGTTACCTGAAACTTCTGAGTGCAGTGTGTTGCTTGTGTATAATGCTATCTTGGTCCTCCCTAGGATGGATTTCCTTCTCTCTGGAACTGAGTGGCTGCTCTCTATTGAGCTTTTCTTCTGCCCCACACTTCCTCCAGTGAGGGATTCAGGCCACAGCCACTTCAGGAACAAACCCAGGTTAACTCCTGCCCACGGTCTAAGAAGTCTGGCTACTGAGTTCAGCAGGGGCTGGGATCAGTCCTTGGGCTGGGATCAGTCCTTAGGCTGGGCCTCCCAAAAGGCCACCCCTGGAGATGCTGAACATACTTCCCAGGGGAAGCAGCAGAAGATGAGGAGAAGGAGAATCTGGAAAACTTAGGAACACAAAATAGAAACCAGACTTTTAGATTAGACCAGGGAAAACAGGGAGCCTTCTGCTTCCCTTGGCACACCCAGGAGAGAGGCTCAAGCCAGAACATCCCCAGCTGAAGTACTGAGGGACGTGCATGTCCCAGGTGTTGACTACTGCAGGAGTGAAGATACAGCTTCTGGAGGAAAGACATGAGGATGAGCTGCTCATAATCTCATCATGGGTCCCCCAGTGACAGCAGAGACCACCAGCAGCTTGCTAAGGGAAGCAATTTGCAAACAAGCTGCGTGGCACAAACATCCCAAGAGCACAGGGAGGGAATTCTTCACACACAGACACAGCATCTGCAGGGCTGGAACACAATGGGAGCCAGGAATGACTGAGTGTGGGTGGTGGAGAAAACTGGAGGCTGATAAGAAACACGGGGGGGAAAGGCTTCAATTTGCTGTGTTTAATATTGCTTCTCCTTCCCACACAGACTGTTTAGGTTTTTTCTCTTTGCTATTGGTTGGAAACATATTTCTAACTGAGTAAGTTCTTAGCTGCTCTAAGACAGGAGTGTCTCTGCTAATTCTGCCACAGAAGGCAGGAGAACAGATGTATTCACATGAACAACACCTGGGTTTAATAGTACCAAGAAAACCCTCCTGGCAAATGAGGTCAATCATTTTGCCCTAAAGCACTGGCAGCTCCATGGTCAAGGTGGAGTCACTGCTTCAAAACATGGCATGTATGAGATAGAAGATAAAAAAACTAAATAAATCTGGTTCCAGACTGAGGTTTCCCTGCTAGATCTGACATCCATCCTTGTTCCAACTTAGCTTCAGCTAACAGCAGGAAGATGAGCTCAGCACAGCACGAGTGCACAGACACAGAGCAAGCTATGTGGGAAGAGATTTTGTCAGGGGCCCAGCACTGCTGAGGCTGCACCACAGATCAAAACCCAACAGCCAGGCTCTGAAGGAGGTGTGGTGCTGGGTGGTGTCAGCTTACAACTATTCCTTGACTGCCACTGTCTAGATGGTGGACACCACCCCAAACTGGGTAGAATAGGCTTCTGGAAAAGTAGAAGTGAAGGGACAGATGTTCCTTGGGCCAAGGTTAAGATCTGATGTAATTTCTTGCACCTCTCCACTGAGGTGACTCAGAGGGATTTTCTCACCAGCAAACTAGGATTGGCTAGTGAAAGGGATGTCCTCAGTGGGAAAAAAAAACCCAATAAACAACAAAACCAAGGTTATATTTAACAAGGGAACAATAAGAAAAGGAGAACTGCACGTCTGAGTTCAGTAAAATATTCAATGCTTTTCTAAGCTTTGCTTTTCAAACAGCAAGAGACAGCACAGAGAGAATCCCTGTGATTCCAGCCTGCCAAAGGTGACCTATGCAAATGGCCCTTCCCTCTCCTCACTCCAGCTGTGCCTCATGCTGCTGTGTTCTTCCACAGCCTAATGAAAAACCCCTGTGGATCACAGTCTTTCTCCAGTGTGAATGCCCCCCCTGTTCTGACACAAGAGTTTGCAGACACCCTCAAGCAGCTAGGGGTAAAAAAACTTTTTTTCCAAAGCCATAATTGCTACTGAAAATATTTTCAAAGCCTCAGATCAGCTCCTAGTCCCAGCTCATCCCAGGGGCAAACACCATTTATTTGTTATGTTTCAACAATTTTTCTGCTGTTCATACAGTGTAATTAATCACTTGGCAGGCAGATGAACACACACAGGACTGAAAAGGCAGCTCATTTTTTGATATGCAGTAATCATCCTGTACCTTTTTAAGAGGCAGATTCTCTCTTATTTGCATGTGAGAACAGTAAAAAAAAAAAAAAACAACATGGAAAGCAGTTTCTTATCAATAAGAAAAAACAGCTTTGTTTAAAACAGGGACTGTGCTATTCTTGTATCTTGCAACACACTCCTCCACTGGGTTTGGATGTGTGGCATTTGGGCACTGAGTTCAGGTGAAAAGGCAATTACTGACATGTGAAAATACAGTCTGTCCCCTTCACAAGCAGATACTCAAATAGGTACCCTGCCACCTGGTGATGAGGGGCTCCAAGATGAGCCATTCACCATCTTCTGCCATCATATGTTCTAGATGTGGGAATCTGAACAGCCAAATATACCCAGTGAAGGGCTAAAAAATCCAGCTTATTCCTTTTAACCTAAACTTAGATGCTCAGACAGAAAAGCACCTGAACCCAGGTCACTGCAATGCCAATCTGGTCCAGGGAGCTGCAGATGCAGCCATCCTGGTTCCCTCTGAGTCCTGTGGCTAGTGCTCCCAGCTGGCCAGGTGCCCAGGAAGGCCCAGAGCCAGCCATTTGGAAATCCTAGACACAGGCACTTTGCTTTGTTTGAGCTGGCTGAATCTGGGTCTGGGTTTTCACACACATACTTCAGCTGTGGACTTACTGTTGCTCACCATCTCCAAAAGGCTACCCAAGGGCTCTGAAGTGCCACCAGATCTGCACACTGGACTAGGGAGACTTCTGTTTCCCTTCAAACTGGAGCCAAAACAAGAGCTGAGGTCACAGCAGCAAACACTGTGAGAGGAATTCACAATTGATAAATTGGCTTCTGGCAAGTTCAGAGCCTTTCTATTATCTCTCTAAAGGCTGCAAGAGACAGAAATTACACTAATCAACAGCACTTGACTGAAGGAGTGCCTCAGATAGAGCACAGTACAGACCTTAACCAAATCACCAGCCTCTGAATTTACAGACAGAGAGGGCAGGTTTATTTGTAGGTCCTGGAGCTGAGGAGCTCTATAACTGCTGACTCCTAACTGCAAGCCCACCCTCCTAAGTTTCTTTGGATCAGCTTTCTCTGGTCCAAAGAGAAAACATACACTTTGCAGCCTGAAATGATGCTGATGGAAGTCAGTGGGAGACCCCACTGATCTGAGAGTCCTGTAGTAACCCAACACTGCTCTTCTGAGTATCACACCCACACAGCCTGGAGCTCAAAGGAAGAGCTCTGTCCACCTAAAATATCACTGCCACAGCTTCTCATTATAGACCATTAAAAGCCTTCTGTGGAATGGTCTTTGCATGTTTAAATTATATATACAATAGATTTTTTCTCCTTTTTGGACAAAGTTTTTAGACATTAAAAGCTTGTCAGCTTTTGTTCTTGTTTACACTGGGAAAAAAAAAATCAATAAAAGCAGACCATTTAGAAAATGTCAAATTAAATGCCCCAAGCTGCTTGTATCAGAGAGTTTATGAATCAGTTTAAATTAATTGCATCCAGTTGGTTGCAATTAAAGGCTGGAGGCTTGGCAGTTTCTTCCTCTGCATTTGATTCAACACACAAACATCCATATCAGTTCAGCCCCTACCATGGCTCATGCCACTTCATTCCCTTCATGGCATTAACTTCACCTCTTCAGGGTCCTGCTTTTGTGCTTTGGAAAGCTACAGTGCAGAGAGTAGGCACTTGGGAAGGGATGGAAAAGTGAAAGCAAGGGACTGGGGAAATATGTGACAAGGATAAACCTTCTCTTCCTCCTCCTCTCCAATCACATTCATACAGGGACAGCATAACAATGAAGCAGCTCAGAACCTGCCTTTGTGCAAGTACAACCCCTTGGGTGGAGTAAAAAAGATGTATTCCCTTTAAAAATATTTATTTATGCCACGACAGCAGATGTATCCTGCTGCTGCCTGAGATTTTGACTGCACCTGAGAATTAGACAGACATGCAAGGGCTACACTGGGATGAAAATCAGATTAGACAGGCAACTTCCATTTGTGCCATTGGGAGCTGCCCATAAACTTTATTACATCACCAGGAATTCACACTCAATTAAGTCTAGGAAATTCAAGGAGAGCTCGTATGTTTTCAGAAAGTGCTTCCCTGGGAACAGGGAATCTCATCATAACCTCAAATCCACCCGGGCTTCAGTCTTCCCGTTTGGTGAGATCGAAAACCAACCATCTGCCAAGCAGAGGATCCTTCCCAGCAAGGGCAGCATGTTCACAGCTTCTGCCAGTCTCTAACTGACACCTAGCGAGCAGCTGCTAAACTGCACCTGGAAGACTTGGAGACTGGGTGAAACATTCCCTGCGGGGGCAGCTGTGCAGAGGAGCTGCGGGATAAGCACGGGGTGCACAACGGGCACTGTCCTGGCCTCTGCCCACCCCACAGTTCATCTGCCCCGTGGGCAGGAGGGAAAGAACCTGGTTCTGCTCAGAGGCTGCACAATGCTGAACTGGCCCAGTTGAAGTGGGCAAACACTCTACTGCAACAGTGGCATGGAGACCAGACGGGGCAGCTGGTGGACACCAGAAGTCCTACCCAGGAGTGATCAGCAAGGTTTCCACCACAGCACTGCCAGGTGTTCCTTCTGAACAGCAAGGGGCACCCTCTGCCCCCTTCCTCTCCAGGGGCACAGTCTCATTGGCCACTGTCAGCATTGACAACTGCAATCCCACCCTCAGGCTCCCACATCTTTGGGTGACAGCAGATGTGAAATCCCTGAGGAATAAACCCCAACAACTATACCACCTGCCCTCAGAGAGTGTCAGAACCAGCCTGCAATGTCTGCACAGCAACAGGGGAGCTTCTAGTGTTTGCAGAGAGCCTGCTCTCCATTTCATAGCCTCTACCATCTACTGCAGAACAGGGAGTTTGGTTTATGACATCTATTAAGGTAACCAAGCAACAGCATGGCTGGTATTTATGTCATCAGTTGCACAAAAAATAGGGTTTTAGAAATGAGCAGAGTGATGGTGGTGTCAGCCTGCCACTGCCCAGGTACTAAAAGCAGCCTGTCATCTTCATCAGTCAAAAAGAGCCAATAACCCCAGACAACATTTCCTTATTAAGAAAGTTTATGACCAAATTCTGCCCTCCTGTTTGCAGCCATGGAGAGCTCCTTACATCTTGAGACAGACATCTTAAGCACTGAGGTGAAGGAAATGTCTCTATACTGCCTGTATGAAGAGCATAACACCACAAAGTGTAGTAACACCAGAACTCAAAACACATCTTCCCTCAGTATGGAAATATTCTCACCCTTCATCACCTGGGAAGGTAAAATGCTTTCCCTATTTATTTCAGGTCACTTGCAGTCTCATAATACCATCAACACACAATCCTTATCTGAATGTACAATGCTAATTGTGTCCTTAGTCTGAGGAATTTACATGGGTGGAGGTGATCAAAACCAAAGTAAAATGATAGAGAGACAAATAGATGCTTAAAGGAAAACTTCCCATTGTCCTGATTCTTAGACTGTGCAGACAAGACACTGGCAAACTACAGATACAGACAAAGCACTTTTGAAACTATGGTTTGAAAATATGCTATACCCACCAGCCAGACTACTAGCAAGGTTACCAGGTTACCAAAGCTGTGTTAATTCTGCTTCCCAACAGCTGTTGCATCCTTGTTTATTATCTGCAGGAGTCTCTGAGGACTTGCTTACCTACAAAGTTTGACTGATTTAATTAGATACAGATCAGTATTTTCCACTTGTGTAGTGCCAGTGAGCTTGTACACAATGCCTCCCTTCACAGACAAGCAAATACTGACACTTGTAAGAGGAACACTATCCAAATCCCAACCACTCTCCCAACAGCTGACAGCTACCCTGGGTCAAAAGCAGCTTAATCCAGGCTTGCTAACAGTCCTACATCTAGGAAGAGTCAACAGGCCAAATGAAACAACAGTGTACAATGACCCAGCTACACATCACTTCAGAGGTCTCCTCAGCCCACCAGCACGAGGCAGAGTTGATGCTGCTCTTACCTGGTAGTAGTAATCGACATACTGTGGCTCATAGTGTGGGGGGCCAGAGTTCTCAGGAGACAGGACATCTTTCAGTAGTTCTTCACAGCCTGGCAAAGAGAAATGAGAGCAAATGGTCAGGCTGAGAGTTTAACCTCCCAGAGGTTTCATGGACAATGCAGGAACAAACATAGTTTTGTAGCTCATCTGTATTCACAAAACTCTGAAAGCCAGCTCTGGAATATATTTAAATAGCTGTAGCAAAGCTCTGCCTTCTGAGTTCTGCACAGCACAGAGCACGTGGGCCTTCTCTAAGTGCAATTACTTTTGGCTCAGATGCACTACATTGCAATGAAGCTGAGAGCTGATTGCTGCTTGGCTTGGTAAACTATCCTGTGGGGTAGAAACCTACCCCTGAGAAGCCCAAACCTCAAGTCAAATGCTGAATTTGCAGGCTTGGCATGAACTAGTGTCTATTGCACAGTAGTGTCTGTGGGGCTGCTTCTGATAGAGGCAAGATGTTAAACTTGTTTGCCTAGAGAGGGCATCTTTCTACACAATTGCCAGTGCCTCATTTCCCACCCAGCAATCCTGGTTTTATCATTGTGTCAGCCTGTGCTCAACTGAGGTTATTCTCCAGTCTTCTTACAGAGAAGAATTCTATTTACTATTTGCATCTTTTAACATTAATAATCAAAGCTTATTACTCATCAAACTGCCTTGTGCCAACACTGCCTGTGACAGTCTTCACACATATAAACTGCTTACTTTGCTAAAAGGTCTCTGCATGATATGGAGCACCTACTCATTAAAGTGTTATCTCCAGAAAAAGAGAAAATAAATGCCAAGCACTACACAGTAATGGATGTAGATTAGTGGAATGAAGGAGATGTGTTTACACAGTTAAAAAAAAATCCTAGCAATGGTATCTTCAACCATAATTTCAAGCCTTATTTTCCTAATTCAATTGTCTAATAACAACATTTCTAGCTAAAGCAGTCACTCTTCATTTAAGTCTGTTAGATGAGAAGTTATCACTTCCCTCAAGTTGGTTTGTTGGTTTTTTTTGGTGGGGAAAAGTCATAAAGGCTGTGGGTCTTCAAAGAAGGATTTAACAATCCAAAACAAGGGGAGTCAGAACCTTTTCCACCTTGCTTCCTTTTGCAATGCCAGCAAGACTGGTCTGTTAGAGCCACAAGTGGCTCCCAGATCTCCAGGGTCTCAAATCTAGAGTTTAGCTGCAAGGGCTTTTGTGGCCCCTCTGCTGTTCAGCTCTTACCTAAGATTATTCCTGATCACATTCTTTCATCTTCCTTGTTCATGAAGGCAGCACCCTTCAGAACAACCCTTGACCATTAAATTCAAACCCATAATCTATTCAGTATGTGGGGAAAAGCACTGATCCTCTTTGTACCTAACCTGCTTGGGGCAGCTCTCACCCTGCTTCACGAGCCACCTAGCACAGGCTTCTATGTCCTGATCCAGAACCAGGGAAGCTGATCAAGCATTTGATCCATTTCCAGAACACTGCCAGGCTTAATTTAATCCAATTTGTTTATCAAGATGAATGGCTTCAAATGGCAAATAAAGCCAAACCTTGCTTTTACTGAAGCCACAGGCCAAGTTTTCATTGGCACTGACAATCTCAGATGAACCTGCCTCCCAAGTCTCTCCTTCTGCAATGGAGGCGTTTTGGCGGGAAAATGCCTGAGCGTGCAGCAGCCGGTGTCCCCTGTGGGAGAGGCTTGCTGAGCACACAAGCTGGCCTGACAACCTGGATCTCTTCATCCCTCAGGGAATCATATATAAAAAGGAAGAATAGAATTAAATGCTGAGAAGCCATTTTCCTCTGAGATTACTAAAACACATCATTGCTGCCACTGCTACCAAAAGGCATCTGAACCTGTTCCAACACCCATCGAACCAATGGAAGGATGGTCACTGGCTTCAAGAATCCCAGAACTGTGCTACTGGTTTTATTCCTGTTAAGAGCTGTGTTTAAATAATAAATTATCTGTTAATCCTGGAGGACTGTGGTGCTGGTCTTCCTTTGGGCCACCCTGTTAATCTCTTAATATATTCATATGAAGGTACTGGGCAGCAGTCAGTACAGGGAGCAGCCTAGGCTGGCACACATGGTGCTCTCAGCTACCAATACCACTCTTGAGGAGAAACTTGCTTGTCTAGGCTTGCAGAGATGCTGTGATGGATATTTCAAGCTGAGCAGCAGTAAGAACCCAAGGCTAGAATCTGACCATGAATAAGCCATTGCAAGTAAGTGAAGAAATACTTCCCAGCTACTTTAAGGACCTCCTGCATTAAGATGTCTCATTATTGCTATAACCTCATTTTCCAGGAAATGGTAAAACTGAAATACCACTTACATGGCTGATTAGAGATATTTCATTTGGATGTCTGCTTGTATCATAAGATATTAATGTGCTCGATGTTCTCTCTCCCTGGCTATGGTTGGGAAAACTTACACATCTAGGACTTTGGGCAACACTTGTCAATGAGACTGAACTGCTCTGCAATTGTAGTGAGGCAAAGTGCTACCCAGGAACAGTTTCAAGTCCTTGTGTATTTACTGCTGCAGCTCCCCAGAAGGCTCTCTCTGCAGGAACACTCTTCTAAAGAGCTGTGCTTTAAATAAATCACTGTGCAGGGTGACACAGATCAGGAACAATCTTGTGTCTGGAGAAAGAATAACTATCAGATCACAAAATGAGAGTGACCAGAAGCTGCTGAACTTCCTTCTCTGGCTAAAGATGTGATGAACCAGCACAGAGGTGGCTTCTCTCTGTCACTCAGAAGACCATTTGACACACTGATGTGGATCACTTCTTGTTCAATAAAGCACTGAGTCACCCTCTAGTCTGCTCTGTCAAAATTATCCAAGTCTAAACCAATTTATCCCAGTATTAAAAATGCCATAACTGAGTTATGCAAATGAGCTTGGAATTATTTGCACTTTTCAGGGCAAAGTGAAGTAAAATGTCAAGTGACCTGTCCCTGGTCAGAAGTCTGCTGCAGAAGAAGAATTCTAAGTAGCACCAAAACCAATATACCATTTATATTTTTGTGTGTGTGTGAAAATAGCCCACTAAGACTTTCACTTTCTTGAAAATACCTGTCTAAGATTTGTAAACTCTCAGCACACAGTGCCTGGCTGTCCAGAGCAGGACAGGACCATCTTCAGTCCTGAGCAAAGATGATGAAAGTGTTTTACAGGTCACTGAAAGGGAAGACACGAACTTTTAACTTCTTCAGTCCAGCCAGGATAACAGACATGACTTCTCTTAGGAGATTATTTACAAATTAACCTTTCAGTTTCAGTTGTTTTTCACACCCTATCAGTTGATTTGCAAACAGACATTCTGACAACAAATAAACACAACTGTAGCAAAGTGATTTCCTGGAATTACTCTGAGAAGGAGATTTAACCCCTACTGCATCAGGCAGTTTTCACAGGCAATTAAACAATTTTAATACTATAGGAAATCAAATCTGGTTATCTAATTGAATGTAGTTGGTTCCTGGCATTTTTCCCAAGCTTTTTACTTTATCTACACTTGGACCCATAATGGTGTAGTAGACTCCTTTATGGTTTCAGGGTGTATTTAGTAAAATTTAGTTGAGTCTTCAAAAACTCTGAAGTACTTTTAAGAGTAACCAACTGCAGTTCATTAAACAGTTATAGTGTCATTTACAGCAGGAGAACTCAGCTCTTCACATTTACGTGACAGTCCTTCTCCTTGGAGCCAACTCAAGTACTGCTCCTGTCAGTAAGTTATTCTTCAAAGAATGGATAGATTCACTAAATCACCTCCAGTTATGGCATACTGGGAGCTTTGAGATCTATAGCTATGAGCCTAAATGGGTTCACTGGGACTTGGAGGTTTTGTGCTGTGCTCTACTGAGATTCCTGTGCTAGTGCAGCTGTCCTGGGCTCGGGTACTGGGATATTACAAATACCAGTGTCGGGCAAATAAGATAAACTCCTTTTACACAACTGCACATATCCATCTCTTGTGCCATACTGGATCTTTAAGGCAAAGCTGGTACAATGCTATTCTCAGCTATGGGACCACAAATCAGATTTTAAAGTTAGTTACAAGAGATGGTCAAAACTTGGCACTGGTTTTGTGAGAAATATGTTTGTTTGGAGCACTTGAATGAAACTAAAAAGCAAATATTATTAAAAAAAAAAAATCATTGCAACAGGCAGTCAGAAATATTCTGCTTTGGAAAATTGTTTGAAACCCCCCATGGCCATATTTCATGCTGTATTATTTTCATATTCTTCCACAGTCTGAGCTAGCAGAACAACCAACTTCTCCTTCTGAACATTTCTTTAACGCTTTGGGCAAATCTGTATTATTGGAATTTTCATCAAAACTGCTAGAACCTCATAGGAACACACAGCCACTTTTATCTACTCACATAAAGACTGCTTCTAGAAGCTTCCCAGCCAACTGTGGTAATTAGATGCCTAAAGATCTGGGGAAGCACAGAGATGGATTTTTGAAGGCACATAATGGTCTGTGTTCCTATTTGGAAGACTCAGAGGTTGCTATTGCTGCAGGTGGGGAAGCATAAAATTCACAACTGTGTTCCTTCCACATTTTTAATGAATATGAAGAAGCTTCTCCAATTTTCCCTTTTCAAATATCATAGCAGAGCATAACTTAAATGTCCTTAAAACTTCTGCAAGATGAGGGAAAAACTTTCTTTTTCCAGGAGAAAAAGAGGCTGTATGATTTCACTGGAAAAAACCCAGTGATTCTGCTAAGGCACAGGGATTCGTTCTTGCAGAAATGCTCTGTGCTAACGTGGCTCAGTCTCTCCCATAATTAAAGCCATTACCCTTCAATTAGTTCACAGTGGTCAGTATCGTTTTCGTGGTTAAAATAAGCAATAAAGTCGGGATATATTTGCCTCGATCGCTTCATTCTGCATTAATTTGTATTCGTGCTGTACCTCCCATCTCTGTGAGCTGCAACAGCAAGGTCAGCAGGGGGAGCTCACCCTTTACTTGTCACGGTTTGGGTGGTTGTAAATGGAATATCGAAGCAGAGAGACTACTGAAAGCTTAAAATAGAAGGAAGAGGTCAGACTTAATTAGAGGCTGCTAAACACACCAAGAGCCTGGTCCTGCAAATATCTCTGACTATGGAACCTACCAACCTGCAGAGCACCTGGGAAATAACAGTTCTACTCCAGCATTGCAAGTGGCAGAAAATATTTACTAGATCAGTGCAACAAATTCAGCAGAGCAAAACCAGTCACTGACTCCACTGCACACTGAAACCACTGGGAATTCTGGTGCTGAGTGATGTGCTGCCTGCTCTCAGTCCAAGCAGTGCCACTCCCTGGGCTGTCCTGGCTTGGACAGAGCTGCTCCACAGGAGAGCAGGGCTGCTGGCTCATGGCAACTGCTCTCCAGACACACACAGCTCATACAAACAGCCATGCAGTGAGCAGAGAGAAAGGGCAGCTTCAACAGGAGTCAAACCTTCCTATTCTGGTGTTCCACTGAAATGGCTGCAAAGCCTTAAATGTGATGGCAAACGTGTCCCTGGCTCTGGGAGAGCCTAATTGCATGGGGAAAGCAGTCTGAACAGCAGGGGCTCAGCACAGATGCTGAAGCAAAAGTCTTTTAATCCACAAAGGACCAGCAAAAGAAGCAAAGCTTTCCATAAAGCTTTTTTCTATTCCATAAATAGAAAGCACCCTGCCTGTCCAGTATTCTACCCAGAGACACAGTGGGAGTTCCTCCAACACATTTCCCCCCTCTAGCATAGATACCTCCACTTGAAAAAGTCCCCTGTCTTTTCCAAAGGTCCCTGCTGTTACAGTGAGACTCCTCAGCACATCCCTCCCCACAGCTCCTGCTACTCAGCAGCTGAACATTAATCATCTTTTCCACATGATAGTCCCAGAAGCTGCCGTGGAGGTACCTGACTCATATGTCATGAGGTTTATCCAGCTCAAGATCACTAAGGAGAAGGCAAGGCTTGATGTCCACTGGAAAGGAACAAAACCCTTTCCATTTGTATCATGCAAGAGTGTCCAGTGTCCTGGCATATGGAGGAGAGAGGCCAAGCTGCAGATCTGAGATCCAGGGTTTGGGTTTTTCCTTGAAGAGAGCTGCTACCAACCAGTTACAGAGCAGACACTGAACACTGAGATGATTGGGATTTTTTTTCTGGTCCCCACATCTAGTTTTTCACCAAGATCTGAAATGCTCATATCAACATCATCAGAGGTCAATTCTTTATTACTGAGATTTGAATCAGTTGTTCTAGATGCTGCAAACCTCATGCTTTAAACAAATAGAAGGCACTGACCTACCAAAGCTACCTTGACACTACATCACCTCTGTGCAGCAAAAAAATTCTTCAGCATACTATAAAGTCAAACATCTATGAGATAAATTAATTTGCAGCCTCATAAATAAGAAATATGGCAAGGCATTAGGACAGTAAAGCTTGAATTTAAACATTTGGCTTCCAGTACTAAGAATAACAAAGCTTTATATTCCATTACTGAAAAAAAACAATGGATTTAAAGTAGGATCTCATTTTGTCCTATTAATCTGATTGCCCCAAGCAATTGCAACGGGCTGAGATGTCCAAGAATCATATTTATAATCTGATGCTGCCAAGACAAATTGTTTTTGTTCCCTAACAAGCCTGCTGCTACCCGTGGGATGTGGCTGCACTGGAAAGTGAGAGGTAACAACACAGTGGAGGCTTTCCACTCTGGAAGGCACACACTCTTTCTGAACTTTAACATGACCAATTTCAGTTTGAAGGAAATTGTATCTTGTAGTTAAAGACCAGAGAAGCTTCCCTGTGGTGAAGGAAGCAACAGAGCCACCTTTTCTGCAGAGATCCTGTGGAAGCACAACAATGACTTACCAGAAATAGCTACAACTGCTCCTGTGATTTCACAGGCTTGGCACTGACACGGTGTAAGTGTTGACTACACTAATGATGCACTAAAAAAGCTCAAGGTGATGCTGCAGAACTGGGTGATTTCTCTATATCTGCTCACATATACATACTAATAGCCATCCAGCACATGACTTGGACTCTACCTGCAGTATGTTCCACATAAAAGCTTTAAGCTATCCATGAACTTGATGTACAAGGTACTCCAGAGAGTTGGAGTCAGTCACATCTTGGCACACCTAGACCTTAGGGTATGATACAGGAATCAGTTCCCACAAGGTGAGCAAGGATGAAAACTCCCAGGGCATCATCACTCTCCAGTAACTGTTAACATGCACACGCTGTCCCTCCCAGTAAACAGAGCTGCCCACTCCTCCCCTGAGGTACTGCCACTGTGGGCAAGGGCACAGTTCTTACAGAAGAGATGTCCTTCTGGGGCACATCTATCCTTCTGTGATTACACTGTGAGCATTTCTGCACTTCTGCAGACTGTGAATTACAGAGGAGTACCAGATGATTTATGGAGTTTGTGTCTTATTTAACCCAGAGCTCCATTTGCTACAGCCTTCCCTGGACACCCTCTACTATAGCCTTCAGTGTTTATAAACTTTCCTGCTGGGTTTTCTATTGCTTTCTCTTCCAACACATCAGTGTCACCTTGGGAGGTATCTCCATGAACATGGACTGAGAGCAGCTTCTCACTGTAATTTACATAGTCAGACACTGTCCTCATCTGCCATAAGCTAATTGAAATGGCTGTGCTGTTGTGTTCTTACATCATTATGGCTTCATCATCATCTCCTCATGGCAGACTCTCCAGAGGCTTCTCCTGGAATCACACTATGGTCACTGTGACATTCCTCCTGTCCCTGAAGTGAAGCCTCTGGGCTGTGACAGCACTCTGGCACTTAACTAGGGCCACATTACCTGTCTGGAAAAGGACAGGCTGGGTTATTTTGCTACAGGAAGCTAGAAAATTAAAATGGCTGAAGTCCCTCTCCACCACTGCTGCCCTCTGGCTAAGCTATGAAGCATAATAATGTCTTTTGTCAAGGACTGTGTTTCTTTGCAAGGGGGATGGTTTGATCCACCTGGTTGTTGTCTTCAGGGCTTGCATGGCCAACCTGCAATTAACCATTTTCATTCCAATATACTTCCCCAAGTAAATGAAAACGTGAATTAACTACACCTTGCAGATACCTCAAGTATAATAGTCTTAATCTTCCTTGTAGATAAACTAAAGCCCAAGGGTTCTCTAACTTCCTTAGGTAAATCAACAGCAAAACCAGATGAGAGCCTGGAAGTATCAGACTGTGGCACTGCCTGCTAACCACAAAGCTACTCTTTCCTCTGCTACATTTCTTCTTAAACCACATTTGTTCTGAAAAACTAGCAACAAACCAACAGACAAGCACCTGTGGATGCAGGAACTCTAGCATTGCTCACCACTGATACATGAGATGCACAAAAGGAAAACTACAGTGGCTCTGTTCCCAGAGTTGCCCTACTGCCCTAAGAATAACCACAGTCAGAACAGAGGATGTCTTGGATCATTCCATTTTCTGCAACCAGAGAAACATTAGTGAAACTGAAGTGGATTATTTTTAAGAAGCATGCACATACCTTTTATAGCAAAAACTCCATGACAGAACTCCTTAAAATTGATTCTTCCCAAATCATTTGGGTCCAAGTACTTTGCCAGTTTTTCCACCTAGAAGAAAAGATCATAAAATACATATTCAGCTTGGGGCATCATGTGGTGATCAGTTGGTCTGGATCCTCTACAGAAGACCCAAAGTGGAAGAATATCTGTAATGTTCAGGTGAATCAGACAACAAAACATTCTGCAAGGAGAAAACATGTCTGAGTTATCTGGTGCTGAGTAAGGTGCATGCTCTGATCAAAACTTCTGCAGCTGGGACACATTAATAGTCTCACACCTGGATCTCAAGAGCTTACTAAGGGGTGAATCTATGACTTAGCCTCTGATCTTAAAGCAGAGTGCAGGCAGCTCTTAGGAACAGTTATTTTGGAAGGAGAAAGGCCAGACAAAGATGTGCACAATGCATAGTAGCCTCATTCCCTGAAGAATCCTGACTATAGGAGAAAAAACTCATTGGGTACTTGGGATCAAACAAAACTTCCTTGGCACAGCAGAGAACACAAGTTTTGCATAGGAACACAGCAGTACATTGCCAGCACACACAGACTCATGTGACAGAACAGAGAATGGCTCTGTTCAGTGCACTAAACAAACAAGCAATGTACTTATTGCTTATAATCTCAGCTTCACAGTTTAGCCTCTCTGATCACTGCTCACCATAAAATGAGATTACACTGAATTTAAATGCTGCCACCAAATTGGCATTTGCCCCAAAGGTCTTGCAGATTTTTCAGGAGGGTGTTGTGGAAGAGGGAGGAGAGCAAAAGCAATTAAACTGGAGAGGCTGGTGTGTGCTATGCTCTCTAGAATAAAGGGACAGAGAAACAAGTAGCTGGAGAAGAATAAGGAGAGGGGCAGAACAGCCCAGGGACGTGGGCACAGCCCTGGGATACCCCTGCTGACTGTCCTGCAATCTGTGGTAAGCACGTTGCATGACACTGGGTAAGTCCCTTCATGCCTTTGCCTGTGGCACCCAGCAGGTACCCTGGCTGAGGCAACCTCTTGCTGCTCCTCAGCAGGCTGCCAGGCAGCTGCTGCACAACTCTGACCTTCACTTGGGCCCTGCAGACACCCGGGAGTACAAACAAGATGAGTGTAGGAGGCAGGGCCAGGAGGATGCTGCACAAGCCTGGTGACTACAGTGTGAGCTCAGATATGTCAGTCTGAGCAGCAACAAAAGCCCTGCTGGAAAGATATGCAGTAAATGAATCCGGATGACCCAGTTTCTCAATTTTCTGGTAGGGTTTTTTTTGGTTGTCATTTTTTCCTTGCTGGTGGTGGTGGTTTTTTTTACATGCTAGCTAAACCCCAGCAGTTTCTTAAAGCCCTGCAGATAAAACACTGATGTGTGTGCATGACTTCTCTCAGAGCTTATACATTCCCTCTGTACCAATAAATGCTATGACCAGCCAAGGGCCTCCTTTAGAACAAGTAAATCTGGATGAGAAAGTGACAGAATTTTCACTCACATGCAAAATTCTGTGTTGAATGAGAAAGGAAAAAATTGATCTTTACATTGAATCCTTTCACCTTCTCCTGTTCTTATGAAAAAAAAAAAATCAGCTCAAACAGGCAGGACAAATATGAAGCTGCAAGATGAGTTCAGAGCTTGGGACATTAGAAATCTTCTTAAATTATCCTTATAGCAGAAGCCTTCACCTACTCGAGCACAGGCAGCACAGCCCAGCTGTCAGCTACTGTGAGACTGGGATCCAACTGCTACAGCTGGGATCCAACTCCTACAGCTGGGATCCACCTCCCACAGCTGCTGTCTCAGGAGATCACTGCAGCCCCACTAATTTCTAGCAGCAGCAGACCTGTTTCCATTTCCAAAAGAGCCACTTCTCCAGATGAAGACTCTGGTGTGGCCAGTTGCTGAGCAGCTGTCCCCTCATGGGTAAATGATTAATGTGCTACAACACATTAATGTCACTGGGTGTTCTCAGTGAACCTTGCCATATTATTTCTCAAAATTGATCTACTATTTCTCAAAGTTTCTACTTCTCAAAATATCTCTTTCTGAAAGTTTTAGTCCACCAGTTGCTCAGCCTTATACTATTACTTTAAAAAAATAAAATTAAATAAGAGGTTTATGCCTCAGTGGGCATATTATGGAGAAATAGTAAATATGTTCATATTTAGGTCTAAGCAATGTCTTAACAGTAAATGAAATTATCACCTGAGCAAAGTGCTTCAGTATCTGGTTTCACCTAAATCTAATTTTGCAGGTTTTCCATTAGATTTTATAATGCAAATAACAGACATCAGTGCAGGAGATGAAGAAGAATTTACAGAACAGCCTGATGGAATTTATGCCTCTGGCACTCACATCTTGAGCCAGTGCTAATCAGCACAGGGCTCAGCACAGCCCAGGGGCTATGAGGATTTTGATCAACTGGGACTACATTTAGGTGGACACTTGCATGGGTTTGTACATTAATATATTCACATGGATAGTACAGAAGTCCCTGCATATTTACACAGTTTCAAGCTTGGAGTGCACTCAATCAGGCATTTCTTCCAGCAGCTTTTCTGGGATAAGGCAAGCAGCTCTTCCTCATTAATTCTGGACTGAAGGCAATACTTAAAATTAAGCTCAATTTCAAGCTATGGCCAAATAAATGATGTGGTCTCAGCTACCTCTAAATCCTCTCTGCTGTCTGTGCTGTGTCAACCATCTTTCTGCTTCACTCTGTAGAGAAAAATTGTCCTGTCTACCTCCTTCTCAGAAAGGGATGCCTCCCAGCAGCCAATCAGTTGTAACACTTCTTTATTGCCTCGGGAAATGTTAAGGGCTTGCCAGGCTCACTGCCAGGCTTCCTGGTTGCAAGGAACAACTCCCTGAGTTTCCACCTGTCTCCTAGCAAAGAAGGATGTGCAGCCTTTCCTTTTAGACCCATGCAGAGGCCTGTTCTGCACCCGTGGAATCTGCAGGTCTGCTCCAGTCCTGGGCATGGCTGGGCCCTGGCATCTCTAGGCAGTGCTGGGCTCTGCCTCCTCTGCTGATCCCACTGAAGGGACACAACCCAGTGCTGAAATGGTTGTGATACCTACAGGCAGCACAGGGACATCACACGTGCTCCAGAGCTTAACATCCAAGAGCCATCACAAGGAGCCAGGCAGTGTGGGCACTGGGGACACTTCTCTGTGTTGCTGCACAGAGCAGTCCCCCCTGGGGGACACCACAAACAAGGTCTGCCCTGCAGACTAGTTCACTGCAGGCAGAGGACAAGGACAGAAAAATATCAGCTGCAGGCTCAATAACGTGGCTGGTTCTTCTGGCAGCTGTGAGAGTGTCTAATGAACCCTTCAGGAGACATCCAATAGTCCCAGAGAGGAGACATAAATCATTTTTGCTTTGGGAAACAGTGGGAGAAAACCAAACCCTCTGGCCCTGTTTCACTTGCTTGGATGAATGGGTGATTGGCCTTTCAATGCAAACATACTTCTCCCTTGTAATAACAGGTCAGTTCAGCCAAAGCATTCCTGTCCTTTCCCCTGGGTTCCAGCCACACTGCCTGCACTGCAAGGAGGGGTTTGCCCCTGCTGCTTTCTGACACAGGACAGAGGGCTGGCAACACTTCAAAGAGCCTCCACAATGAAAATAGAGGGACAAGGTTCAGTGTGGGTCGCTCAAAAAGTTACCTGCAAGGGTTTGAAATCCAGCATGCCCTGGGCTGGGTTTGTGCCCACAGATACAGTCTGTGTTGCCTTTGTTTCCTTGCACAGGCATATTTCAGATGCTGCCCTGCCATGCAACCCTGAAGGTTGAAGTTTCCAGAAGTCCCTGGTGTTTTGACTTCAAAGTGCCCCAAAAATTAGAAGGGAAGGAGGGCTGTTTCCTCTGAGCTCCGGCTAGTCATTTTGGTTTAACTCTCCCAAGAGGAGTCAAACAGGCAGAGGCAGTGAGCTTGATGAAATATTACAACCTTTTTGATTTCTGTGACATTTAACGGGAGGAAAATATTTTGAGTTTTGGCAAATTCACCCCTTTCCTTGGTTTCTTCAGCCCAAAGTTTCTCACTGGGTTAGCTATGTTGGGGGCAGCTTTGAATTTACTGCAGAAAAGAACTTTCCATTTCCCAGCTCTGCTCCAGTGAAGGTGTGAGGTTCCCTCTTCTCTCCTACATCCTCAGGAGAGTACCAGGTATGGGGCCAGACTCAGCCTCCACTGCAGAAGGGAAATCCAGACTGCCTTATAAAGAGTCCTCTGCAGCCACACTGCCTGGGACAAAACTCCAAATGGAAGCAGCCACCACCTTGCCAGGGATCAAAGCAGAAACCTGGACTAACTCTGAGGTTGTTAAAACAGTAAGAAGCCAGAGGCACACATCAAGGTGTGCAGGGGAGTTCAGTCACTGCAATCTGCTGCCCTAACTAGGGGCAAGGGGAATGTATTTAGCCTTTGCTGAAACTAATCCTTTCCCAGCATCACTGAGTACACCAACTGTCCCAGGGCTCCCAGTGCTTTGGAGTAGAACCCCACACTCTACATGATCAGGCATCTCAATGACTGATAAGAGATGAAAGGGAAGGATTTTTTGCAGCAGAGGGAGTGGAGGAAGAGGAGAGTCCAGGTCACTGACAAACCTCAGAAGAGGTTTATTGCAACTGATCTTTTCTTGCAATCAAGTTCAATACAGGGGCACCTCCTGGCCAAGGAACCCTGGCAGGACTCCTGGCCAGCTCTTGTACTGATGCTGCCAAAACAGCTAGGTATTTTTTTTCCAGCAAAGATTTTCTGACTGGAACTGAATCCTGCTTCTATTTCCAGGCAAGAAGAAATTCAGACCTCTACTGATCTCACTGTTTTTTCTTCAAAAAATGACCACCACAGAAGAGATTCTGTAAGCATAAAGAATATTTGTTAAGATTGAAATGTAATTTGAGTTCTGAGGGACCCCACACTGGCTCCACCCACTGAGATCTTACAGCAGGATCCCAGAAGATGCCATTTGAAACAAACAACTTATCTCAGCAGCTTGCCTTCATACTGCAGGAGTCTGCAGGCACGTCTCACCCTGAAGTGCAAGCAGAGAACACCTGGGAGCTGTGAGGATGGCAAGACAAGCTCCCTCAGGAAAGGTCAGGCTGTGCTGCAGCAGCAGCATTTGGGCAGGATCTCCTGCAGCAGGAGCATTTGTGAGAAACCTCAAAGAACAGCAAAAGGAGATTAAAAATGTAAATTCTGCATGTGGAATTGGAGAGGTTCCTGCATGATTTATACAGGGAGCAGCAGAACTGCACTTGTCCTGATTTTAACAGACCAGCCTTTTCTGCATCTGAGGAAGGGATGTTAAGTTTCCATCCTCACAGTATGAGATGCAGAGGCAGAAACTCGTGTCAGCTGGGACTCTTGCTGCAGGGGCCCAGTAATTCCTTGCCACACAGAAACTGCCATCCTCCTCCCCCCCAGCCTCCTTTCCCTTTGCTCTGCAGGTCCTGGGCCTCCAATACTTCACTCTGCAGCTGGCCACAGCCATCCAGGCACCAGCAATTTTTCACTTGGCCTCCTTACAGAGAGCACTAGATACAGGCCTTGCTGCTTTCTCCCTTATATAAACCTCCTAATCCAGCTATTAATTAGTTCCCTCTGAAGGGCTTCTACTAAAACCAACCTGCCATATCAGAGCTGCACAGGCTAATGGGTGCTCAGGAGAGCCATTAGTGCAGGATACCAGTGTCTCTACTGGGATTTGGTAGGATTGGTCCTTCTCTGAAGCTATTTGGTGTTTACATCCACAGAGTGGAAGTAAATGTAAAACCATGATGATGACATTTGCAGATGACAGGCTGATAAATGCCATCAGTGCAGACAGTCTTGAGCTCCCCTGGACGGCTTCACAGTGAAGCCCATACAGGCAGAATGTGGTTTAAGCACCAGAAGGCAAGGTCACAGCACAGGAAAGAAAGCAGAAGAGAAGGAAAAGGAGTTACACATCTACTGGGAAGGGGACTGTCTTCTGGTGAGCTGGGATTTAATAGATGCAGGGGAGAGGAATGAGGCTTCTCTGCAGTATTCTGGCAATTCTGGGAAGCAGAACAAGATCAGGGAAATTATTTTCCATTGCAATGGAGACACCAATGCTAACACAGTTGTGGCACCCACTGTTGGAAGAGATGCTGAACACCAAGACAGGCTGCAGAGAACTGACATAACATTCAAGTGCCATGCAAAGGCTTCATGAAACCTAGCTTAGAGTTTTCTCTGTTTAATTTAGCTAGAGGGAGACCAAGTGGTGATTTATTACTAGATATAAAGACTTCTGCAAGCAGGAAATTGCAGGTTTTAGTCTAGCAGGAGAAGACATAAAGAGCCATTAACCGCAAATTAAAACTGAACAAACACAAATTAAAAACAGGGCACAATTTTTCATCAGCATGGCTGTTTACTCATGAGAACTATAAAAAGTAACTGGATTCCTTCATCTGAGACCTTTTGAAAAGACAATGAGATATACCTGGAAGACTTACCTAGCCTAAAGTGGGTTAAAAGCTGTGCTGTCACCATTTCAGGACATCACACCAGCTGACCTGATGCCCTCCCTAAAGCACACAAGGGACCATGTTCCCAGTCACCCATGTAAGGAAGGTGTGGAGGACTGGGGAGTGGCAGTGAGGAGCCCAGTGAGCAGCTTGCACTGCTGCTAGACTAAAGAATTCATGGCACTGCAAACTGCATCGTGAATTTCCATCAGCTGCTGTCTGATCCCAAAACACAGGAACATACATCCCTGCTGGAAACAAAGGCTTTGAATTTGCATTTCAAGCATCGGTCACTGCCCCTTGGTGCTTTATCAGCAGGATTCCAGCCTGAAAGTTGGCTTGTCTGCAAGTTTTCTCTGAACAGCAGTGACAGTTTCTGGTTTTGCTCTAACTGGGGACACCCAATTTACCCATTAGAAGGCAGATTTGGAGACTGTTTCCTAAATGACAGAAGCAAATTTGTTGAATAGTCTTGGCCTTTACTTGGAGCAAATTCCTAAATCTGTCAAATCTGTAATCTACCAATGGCTCCAGTGGAAAAAAAAAAATCTGATCACATTCAAGGGAGTTCATTCACTGGCTTTACTGGGGTTAGCAACACACGAGACCAAGTCCATGGGGCCTTGGTCCAATGCAGCAAAATATCTGACTCTGTTACCAGCAAATTACTTCATCTGATTTGGCTTCCTCCTCTTTCAAATGGCTACACTGGTGTCTAAAGCACACTAAAGCCCACTCTAGTGTGATGATACCACAGACAGCAAAGACATATCTTAGGGGCATGGTTTAGAGGGCACCTGACAGTGCTGGCTTCACAGACTGCACTTAATGATTGTGATCTCTTCCAATTAGAATAATTCTGTGAAATCTGCACCAAGCTGGTCCATGCTGTAGACTGCTGGGTTCACTACAGCCTGCCTTCCAATTTCCCAACTCTAGGCACTGGTGTCTGTCACCTCTTAACACATCTGCTCAACTCTCCATGGAACACCAGCCCCACTCATGATTTGGCCTGATACAACACACAGGTATTACTGAGCTCTGCTGCTATGGAACTCCCCACTGGGCAGCCCCTTATCAGCATCTTGTTTTCTGTCAAACAGCATTTTGTTATCTTCTGACAGGAAAGGATTGAGCCATACAATACTGCTCAGGGGGAACACATTAGGGATGCAATTGTTTAAAACGTTCTCCAACACAAATAAGCTATTAAGAGAACATAATACTCCCCAAACCTCAGAGAATGTGTGTGTAACAGAAATCCAGGCAGGGCTAGGGAAATTGATGCTATGCTTTCTGTTCTCTATTGAGAAATCACTTGCAGTCTTTAATACACATGATGACACAAACCTAATTTGGGATAACAGCAAATACAATTCCTGTGATATTACATTCCCAGACTTTGTGGCTGACATCCTTACTGTCAGGATTTCTAATCACAGCTCAGACACAGACATTATTACACATAAGGACTTGCTTCTCTTATACCATATACCCCACTGGCTAACCTCTCTACATACAGAACAAAATGTTTTATGGCCACGGAGAATCACTAATAAACTTTGAAACAGAATGAATATGAATAGCTCTGAATCTGAAGACACTTGAGAAAGGATCATTGCCTGGAATTAAGGAGATTTTGGAACTTCCTCAGAGTACACACACCAAAGAGACTGTTCACAGCTACAGAAACAACTTCCCCCATCCCATCTGCAAGCCAGACACCACCAAAATCCTGATTCCCTTCCCCTGCCACGTACACCTTTGGAGGCATCAACTGCTCATGCAAATAGTATCACTAGAACAGTATTTCTCATTTATTTTGCCCCTCCTGATGTAATATAGCAGCTGACAATGAGCAAGCACCAGAACCACAGGACCAACATCCCTCTACAGACTCCCCCACCATCTCTTGTGAGAACCTCTCATCTCGAGTTACTTGAACAAGAGCAGATTTGAACAGGATTCCATTACCTCCTTCCCTCTGATGCTGTGTTGCAAAACAAGACGTTTGGCTGGGCCCACCAATCTTACAAGTCTGTGGGGAATCCCACACAGTCTGGAATACCATGGGAACAGAGAGCAAGGCTAAAAATATGTCAGAGCCATCTGTTCACTCTACAGGGATTTTTTTGGTCTTGCTCTGGAAGCTAAGGGTTAATGTGTTGAACTGCTTTCCTAAAACCACTGATTCACTGCTCAAATAATCAAGGCTACATTAACACCTTCTCTTCCATTTCTACTAGAACTAATCCCAAGGCTTCCTGGAAAACAAGGCTGTTCTCAAAAGCTGTGTGTGACAAACTGAAATGAAGCAGAGCCCATTACCAGCTCCTTCATTAGCGTGAGGCAAATATAGCACAAACCAGTCAGTTCTCAGGAGAGCAGGCAATTGCTCCTGTGGGTGCAGCATCCCGTGCCTTTAAACAACGAGGAGGAGAACACAATGAGGAGGAAAACCTTTGGGTAACATCAGGCTTCTCTACAAGCGATGCAGCATTGATTCATTTTCAGGGAAAATGTTCTTCCTCTCTGCAGTCTGTGGCGTGTGTGATCCTGCTCATCAGCACATAAATGGATCTTACACAGAATGATGGTTTTCATGGCTTCCAGTTGTGAGACACCAGCCAAATGGGATCTGCTCCAGGAATAATTACCATTTTTTGAAGTAAAACTGGGGAGAGAGGTGGGGCACACAGTGGCAGCTCATGAGCCAACACTTCCTCAGTGCCTTCCGTGCTGACACATCTGCAGTCACATTTTAATTGAGATGTTATCATAGGCAGACAGCAAACAAAATGCCAAACAGCAGCAGGAAAAGGCAGAGAGGGTGGGCAGAACAGAGCCAGCCTGAATCACGACTGGCAGGTAGGTCAGTGCAGCTCAGGCATCCCCAATAGCAATGAAAACACAAATAGAAGCTGCAGAAAACTCACCAGAGCAGAGCCTACAGCTGGCGCCACTGCTCAAGTGTGCTCCAGGCTCGTGCTGAACCCCAGGCAGACCCTCCAGGCCATGTGGCTTACACAGAATCAGAACAAGCCCCTTTTCTGCCAGCCATACGATGGCACTTCAGTCATTCCTTTCAGATTCACAGGTCAAAAACAGGTCTGAGTGCAACAGCAGAGCTGCAGTATCACACAGTGTTGTCAGTGGCATCCTTACAGGTTGGATTCCTGCCCTCAAAGGTACAAAGCAAGCATTGTACTTCTTTTGACTGCGTGCTTTCATTGCTACTCTCTCCTTAATGTGTAAACTAATCAAGCATCATCAAGCACAGTGCTGTATTTGACACACAAGATCTGCTTTCTGAAACAACCTAGATTGTGGTCTTGAGTGCCAGCCAGAGACTTGCCCAGGGCAGCACCATTTGGGCATCCTCAGCTCTCTCAGCCTGGTCTCCTGAATCCAGCTGTTTAAAGGGAATGTGGTTGGCTGCTCACAGGCAGAGGATGAAATGGAGGGCTTGAGATTTAATTTTAAATGGACATGCTTGAGCAGCAGTCCTGAAATCAAACTGAATGAAAGAAATCTCACAAGAAATTAATGCTTGGACACAAATCCTGGGAGGAATGAGTACTGGATGAATCCAGCACAGGGAGACACCCATTAGTTAAGATGACAAACACCAGGCAGAAAGGTATGATTAAAGGAACAATCTTCAACTTAGTTAACAAGAAAGATGCTTAACCTTTCTGAAAAGTGTGGCTGGGAAATAACACCCTTCTCCCAGAGAAACAGGAGGGACTGTTCACTAGGTACCACTCAGTATGGTGGGATAATGACCAAGTGTGAAGTGAGTAGGACAGGTCTGAACAGCAGCTGACTGCTCTGAGGTCAGGACAAGGGAGGCACAGACAAGGAGGCTGTGACAGCAGTGGCAGGGACCAGTCAGCACTGCTGATGCTAGGAGAGCAATGAACCCCACCCAGAGCAAGGCTACCAGGGGTTGAGGGAAGGAGGGAGTCCTTGCTGCATCAGCCTACACAAGCAGACAGCCAGAAGTGTTTCCTGACCACAGCCAGCAGTGTTTCCAATTCCCAATTCCCCTGTGTCCTTGTCACTGGCAGCTCCAGGTGATGCAATAGCCCAGCAGCCCCTCACAGCTCCCTGGCCCGTGTCACGAGCAATCCCCCTGTACAAAAATGCATCAAACTGCAAAGGAGGAAATGTTCACAGTATAAAAATCACACATAAAACCAGCCTTTGATCTGCACTGGGAGGCATTAGAAGGATTGATCGTTGGCCAGCATTTTTGTGTCAAAGGGGATAGCTGAAATACAAAGCCTGTGTGCACAGAATCCCTGCTCTTCCCAGCCTCAGAAGCTGTACAAGGCTGCTTCCAGTTCAAGTACTTCCTATATTCTGCATCCTCACCCTCACAATCTGGTCCATATGAGTGCTTCTTAATGGTACCAAAAGCTTAATATATAACAAAAAGATTAATATCAAAAAAAGGGAAAGGAAATAAAAGCGCAAAGCTACAACAGAATTGTAGTTTTGTACTTTAGAAGTGTGTCTAATTCAACTGTTCTTAATTAGTATTGATATAAGAATCTCAGTGAGGGGCTGGAGCTGGCATTCTCCACTCCCTGTACACACTATTCCAAGGTAATGTCTGACACAAAGGTAATTTCTCTGCTGACACATGATTTTTACCTTCTCTACTTAGCTAGAAACAGATGGACTGTACAGACAGCTGGGCCCAGGGACCAAGTAGGAACAGCAGCTTTTGCAACAGCTTTGGCTAACGGAAAAACCCTCCTCTCCTGAGCAGAAACAGCAGCTGGACTGGGGCATCACTGTGTGCAGGATCAGGGTATGTGTGTGCCTGTGTGCCCCTGTCCTGGGCACCTCACTCACTGTGCCCCAGCTCTGCTGTCCCTGGGATCACCCCACAGAGGACAGTGGCCACCTACGGCTCCTCACCTTGCAGCTCAGATGCCACCCACCCTGTCTAACCTTCCTCCAAGGGACAACACAACATACCAGACACAACCAGTAACCATAGAGCACGAGGCAGAGATTCAGCAGGTACTCACTAGTCCTGTGCTCATGGTACCCTTTGGTCCAGGACAGAGAGTGGGTCTGTGATGGCTGAAAACCAGCATCTCCCAGGCTCAGGTAAGCAGGTGACTGCTCCCAGCCCAGCCTCCAGTGAACACAATAATCACCAGGAGGCCTTTCTGTCCCCCAGTAGGTGGGACTGTGACTGTTCACACCTGCACATGCAGCACTCAAGTCCACAGGGCTGCTCCTGATTTGGGATTTTCCTCCTAAAGCCTTTTAAGCTGTTACTGTTTTGGTCTTGCTCATTTCTACTGATGCCTTTTTCACTCGGTAGGGATACAGATTGTGTTTTCTCTCATCCTGAGAGATGATATTTATCATCTCTCCGTGGTATATGTTGATTTATTTTTTGTATCTGTTGATGCTTTGTGTATCAGGATGTGAACTCATTTTTTCTGCACATAAAAATCAAAACATTCTGAAGAAAAACACAGTCATTTTGATTTTTCCAGCTCATAGACATTTCTTATAGGTATTAAGACAACACAACAACAAATTAATTTTCCCAGACAGTGAAAATTAATTGCTTGGAAAGCAAAACCAACTAACTCTCCAACTAACCACAAGAGGAACTGTTTACAGTGAATTGGGAGACCCTCCCCTGTGAGGGACCCAGAAATAAGGTAAGAATTGGTCACTGGAGCTTAAATTATTATCTTTACTGTAGAACATCCCCTACCCACTGCCAGTCAGACTGTAGTTCTGCTTTGGAGCAGCTATACAAGAGGTGAGTTGACTAGTTTATCATCCTCCCTGTACCTCACCCCAATTCCAGATACAACACACACAGTAAAACATTATTTTTAAACTACTGAGTCCCTTTGAAAATCTGAGCAAATTCTTAGTCCCTCTTCTTGCCCTTTCATTTCACAGGCTCTTCACTTCACAGTTACCAGTTCAAAAACTCTTGACAATTTATTGATCTCCTGTGAAATCCCTAAATAGGCAAAATCATTACTGTGTATTTTCCAGCCCTTCCAGAGTGCCAGTTCTCTCACATCCCCAGGGATTCTGCTGCTGCCACTGTCTCTCAGCCTACCCAGACTGTGCTTGCATCCATTTTCCTCCAACATAAAGATGTCTTGTAGGAGTTACAATCAAGAAGTGAGAGAATGCAGAACCCACAAGAGATTTATACTGCAAGGCCATCACCCAACCACCTTTCACTGCAGTGCTGATCTGCAGGCCAGTCCACTAATAGGTAGCCACGTGCCAGCCCCAGGACACCACAGGTTACTCCTCCTGCATTCCAGGGGCTCAGTTGTGATGTGTGCTACCCACAAGCTCTCAGAAGATGTCTTACAGTAACAAGGATGTCATTTACCCTTCAGGGACAATGCTCAGTGAAGCCCTTTTTGTACATATTTTCTGAAAATCTCCCAGAGAAGGTTCTGCCCTGGGGAGGAGGTGAACCTCCAGAGGCAGCTTGGTCAGCATGTAAGGGGAAACACCAAAAGAAAAACAAACTGGTGTCCAAATGTGGTGTTGGCACCTCAGAGAGAGCAGGGATGCACTTCCACCCCCAGTGCAGGACCTCCCTGAGCAGCTGACATGTCTCTTCATCATACTGGTTCAGACAGGACTCAAGAGTAGGAATAACAACCTCAGGGGCAAGGTGAACAGATATTACAGATATAGGCATCCTGCAAACACTGACTCTTGGATGAACCAGAGACAAACACAGTGTCCTGGACAAACTGCACTGTTCTCCCCATGGGCTGGAGCTGCAGAGACTGACAAAGCTGGGAAGTGTGGAAGTGCTCCTGGAGACACTGGTGCTGTTCTGGGAGCAGTCTGGATGAAGGTGTCCATCAATTACATGTATCTAAGTTGAGTCACAATGAAATGCTGCACCTGATGACAGCTCAGCCTTGCTGTTCTTGCCAGCTAGGAATTTACATTTCTCACAAATAAAGATTGATGCTTTTTATTAAATGATCAAGTGCTGCAGAGTAGGGGAGCAGTGAGGGGGGACAGGGGTAGTGAGGCAGCCACAGAGCCATCAACACATCACTAAAAGCTCACATCACACCAGGCAGAGCTAACAAGGGGAGGGAAGTGGATAGGAGGGGAGAACAGCACCCTTAGCACCATACTAAACCTGACCTTGAACCAAGCCAGCAGCAGTGGATGATGCAGGAACCACTTGCACTATATTATACAATGAAAGTCATGGAAGAAGAACTTAATGGCCATAAAAATCCTAAATCACCCAAATCACAGGGAGGTGTTTCACTCTGGAAAGTGCTTTTGCAATAAATTCCTAAGCCTTGGCAAACACTCTTAGCCCCTGATTTGAGAGCTGCTGGAAGGCATCATTATGATGTGGGACTTCAATCAAATGTCTCATATCAGGACTTTAACCTTCTCCACATGGCCATCACTTTCCAGTGGCCACCATCATCCAGATATGGTCCAGCAGTCAGCACTCCCTATCTGCAGCACATACCCCACCCTCATTGGTCTAGAATGAAATCCTTTGCAGCCAGGTTTGGCAGAAGCAGCACAAAACTGAAGTGCTGAGAATTACAAACAGGTGCCTGTTCTCAGCAGCAGCAGTGTGGTTTTGCTCAGTGCACTCTTGATTTCAGGCTATCATCCTAGGGTCCAGAAATACCAGTACAGACTGGTATTCCAAACCTACATGGAAAGGGTATCTTTCCACCTATCTCATGTGTAAGGAGCTCCAGTGCTTTGCAGACCTAGATGGGATGAGGAACCACAGAAGAGGACACGTTACTACTTGCCCAGAGTTGCCCAATTGGTTTTGCTCTTCACTGTAATAGGAATCCCTCTTTGAAGGAACCATTGGGAAAAATCTTACAAATGCCTCTCAAAACACAGCCACCAACAACAGAGACTGCCCAACAGAACTCTCTGTGTAGGTTATCTTTCATCTCCTGCTCCATGTCTCTTTGAAACAGCACCAACACTGCCCTTGCACAGTTTGCACACAGCAATGAGATCAGGGGAAGCACCACAAAAACTAATATTTGTGTCAGTGGAAAAAAGAAAAGAGCACCATCTATCTGGCCAGCAGTCAGAGAGCCATGAGCTGGCAGAGGAGACAATTCCCCTGCTTCAGGGCATTTTGTAGCTTGATGATAAACTCTTGTGGCTAAATTACTTCTGGCTCCCATCATGTGTCTCACTGCTCCCTGTTTATTTACACTGCTGCACTGGTGGGAATTATGGAAAGCTGCAATAACTGAATTACTGCCACACTTGCAGATAATGATGGCAAGGCCTTTGGAAGGCTGCTGCCCTAGCACACGCTTTGTCTGGGAGAAAAATGGAAAATAATAGTCATGAAACAAAAGAAGAATCTTGAGAGCACAGTGCCCATTGATTGGTAGCATTGGCACCAGCCAGGGGTCAATTTTCATGCCAAAGAAAGGGAAGGTAACACTCAAATAAAGGGAACAAATATTAGAAGGTGATGTTTGTATCCTTGTTACTATCGATTTTAGGGAATGTGGGTGAACAAAGGCCTCAGGAAGATGAATGGCAAGTGCTGAGCTCAAGGGAAGCTGCAGAGTTTTACTCTGAATGCCTTCCACCAATAACCTCAGCATGAAGCTGCACAAATCAAAGGCTCAGTGCAGATCTGCTCACAGGGGAGGCAGCCATCAGCCAGGAACAGAGCTAGTGCCACCCACCTCAGCACCAGTGCCAGGGGAAGACAGCCACACCTCCCCTGGCCTGAGACCCCCACCAAGCTTTGGCTGCCCTGCTGGGGGGCACTGGTGCAGAAGGCTGCATTCCAGAGACAATCTGAGTCCTGAGCCACAAACAGCCACCTGCACAGCAACACAAGTGTGACCCTGCCCGGGCCAGCCGTGGCATAGAACAAGAACCCAAAGCAGTGGAGGCACCTTCCCACTGACCCCAGTTCCCCTGGCCAGTGTGCAGGGTCAGCAGCAAGGATGACCATTCAGAGCAAGCCTCCTCCACCCTTGGTCAAGCTTCTCACAACAAACAGCAGTCGTCAGGAGAAGTGAGACTTACCAAGGGATCTGACAGAGATAGCAGCTTCATGGATCTCTGCCAGCAGTTTTGCCATGTAGCCGGAAGAAGCTGCAAACTGCAGACTCACTTTTCAGTGTCAGACTCCTGAAAAACTGCTTCTCTCTCTCTCTCTCTCCAAGAGTTTTTTATTTCTCTTAGCACTGGAAAATACTTTCCCTCTAACATGAGCTACTCCATTTCTCAGACATTTTCTTCCTGCACTAACCCTCTAAGTAAATTTTACATTCTTGTATGCTTGACCTTTCAGAGTAAGCTCTAGCTTTTCTCATCTAGTTTGGAAGCATTTTCCTGTGCCTGTGTTGCAGGATCAATACTCAGCTCTTTCAAACAGGAAAGCCTACACTTGCTCCAAAAGACACTTGCTATGAGGGCTATTAATATCTTACTGGACACATAATAGAGGTATAAATTTATTGCTAACACAGCACGGTGAGATAAACCCTTGCACACCAAAGTCTTTAGAGCATCTGTGAATCAGGTTCAGACAACAGCCTTTTGAGGTTTCTCATCCTGGCCATTCAAACCTACACAGCACCTCTCAGATCTGGTCTGATGGTTCATTTTATGCCTGGACACACTACATATTGACAGCAAAGGGAATCTGTGGCAACCACAGCTAGATCCAAGTCGCCTCAGACCGATCAGACAATCTGTCACTTCTTGAATAAATTATCTGCTCAGAGAAGAACAGAATACCATGCTGGTCTCAAAAAAAATCACTCCCTCTTCCTGGTGTCCTTTCATGGTAGTTTAAACTGCTTATGCTGACTGCTCAGCTGGGGGAGTTTGCAGACAAAGCTGAAGCATTTTTACTGCCCCAGGGTCCTCCACCTTTATCATTCAAAACCACAGCAACACCAGCAACATCTTTGAGAAGAGACAAGAAGCACCATTCCAGTCATAATAGAAGCTGCTCCTGAGGGGAAGGTGAGACTCTGAAGCTTTAAGAGCAAACAGAGGGGAAATAAAAGTGGGAAAGGGAGAGAGCAGGATCTGTTCCCAAAAGACACAGGAACACCAAGTGCAGTAAGATCTCATCTGCACTGGCACTGCTTCTGCCTGTGCCAAGCCAGCACCCATACAATGCAGGGTGCACCAGCTCTCTGATGCTGGAAAAGTATCTCCAGAGAGTAAGAATTTTCTATACAACTCCTGATGTGTTTTTCTCATAGTCCCTGCTGAACTTAACAACAAACCTGTCATTTACAGAAACAGACTTCCACCCCCAGGCTGCTGCTGTTGTCCTCACTGAAGCAAAACTCTCAGTGCATATAAAACATCTAATGACAAGGGTGGAAACAAAATCTGCTCCTTGTCTGAAAGGCCATGGTTTAGCCTGGGTAGGAGCTGCTGGCCCTGCTCCAGAGTGAGCATAAGTAGTATAAAGGGAATTCTGCCTGAATAAAGAGCTGCAGACTGAACTACTAGGGAAAGCCAACTCAGACTGTTTGAGTACATTAAAGGAGGTCAAATGTTAAGTAAATACTCAAGGAAGGAGGGCAAGTAATTAGTAAGGCTAATTTTGTGCTGAAATGGTCTGGATGGTGCACACATACACACTCATGCCAGCACCTCCTGTACAGAACAAGTGCCAGTTCTTGAAGGAGCAGCTGAGCTGCAGGCAGCCCTGTGTTAAAGCAGCAGCTCTGCCACGGACTCGGTGTTTCCATCACAGACGGGTCATTAATTTCACTGCCTGTCTGCTCCCCAAACCCCCAGGCCCATGAAAAGAAGCACATACTGAGAGAGAGGCTTAAACACTACACCAACTAATCTCAGTCTGTGTGTGTATGTAGGTTTGGATACATTAAAGTACTCACTGCAATTACTGCACTTCAAGAACTTCCAAGTGGTCATGAAAATGTTTCTCTGTTCCCAGATTTAGTCTTAAGATTGGTGCTGTGTGAAGGGGCTTTGTTGCTGAAAACTAAAATGCTATGGCACGCCAGGCACTGGGACAACACTGCAGGGGGCATTAGCACGGGCAAATGAAAATAAGCAAATGCCTTATGCAGCCCTGTTTGGCCTGTATCCCCATCTCCTGCACACAGCTCTCCAGCCAGCACGCAGAGGTGGAGAGATCTAAAAATAACCAACGCAGGGAAAGGCAGAGAGGGATGAGGGAGAAAATGTTTCTGTAGCCTGGCTGACAGATGAGGCAGCAGCTCACAAGGCCCAAGGAAGGCTGGGTTCCAGTCCTGCTCTGTTAGCAACACTGCACTCCCTGGTAGATCATTCATGGAAGCTTAACATGGCCTAAATACACATATAAGACATGCAAGAGATTTTTTGTTTTGTTTTGAATGAGAGGACGGGTCTGAAATTGTCACAGATCAGCCAAAAGAGCTGTGACACAAAACACCATCTAGCTGTCAGTGAAGTGATGTAGGACATCACCCTGACACCACACAGAGCTATTAATTCAATGACAGGAATCCAGTCTCCAGCTTGTTTAGCTAGAGGTCTCTTATTCAAGCTTTAAAACTGGATTGAGGAAAAGCATTTTTAAACCCCACCATACTGACAGGTTGCCCTCTGCTCCTCCAGAACAAACCACTCTGGGGTGCAAAAATCACATTCCTGTGTGCAAGCTTTCCTCCTCTGCTGGGCTGTTCTCCCAGGGCTCAGATTTGAGTCACAGGGACCTGTCACAAGTTTATGGCATGCTGGGAGAAATATTGTTCTTCCCTCCTTCCCACTCCCATTACCATTTAACTGAAGCACATTACAAGTCTTACACAATTCGTGCTCCATAAGTGAAAAAGGCTTCCTCTAAAGTACTGGGAAAAGTGATGAAAGCAAAGTAATTGGTCTGTGTAGAGTAATGGTCCCAGCACACAGAGCACATTTCATACTAAATCACAGAGCTGTTTACACAGTACCAGGGAACAATCTGCAAGCAAACACCCAGATTCCATCTAAGGCTTTCAACCACCTTGTGTTTTAGCACTGACACTGACTTTGGGTTACTGCTGAGAGATGGGCAGGTACAGCAAGAGCAGGAGATTAGGCAGGAGATAACACTAAAGCTGGCACAGATACTGCATCCTAAATCCTGCCCTTGCAAACTGAGTGTGGCCTGATGGAGCAAAAACCACAGACAGAAGTCTGGCTAGATGTGCAGATCCCCTCCAGCCACCCTCCAGTGCAAGACCTGAAACACAACAGCAACACTCCCAACACTGTCTGCAATCACAGCAAATGCAAGATTGAACAGTTAGCTAGTTAGGAGAAGAGCAAGCAACAACAAATTTTATTTCCTTCCCTATAATCAAAGGGTTTCTACGACTCTGTGTTCTTTTTCCCCTAGTGAAATCATTCAGAGCTATGCTGGAGTAATAAAGGACAGCCAGCCTGTAGCTCTCCTGTAATTATCAGTTGTCATCTCATCTGAAAGACAAGCCAGAAAGTTCCTGCTGCGTCAGATGTACAATTAACTTGCTCTTCTCTAGCAAGGGCACTGCTTGAGTGAAATCATTTGGAGGCTCTTCTTTCTCCCAAGAAACACATGACAAAGCTGTGCTCTCAGTTCAACCCTGGGAATGGCTCCAACTGTTTTTTGCCTTAAGTCTCAGTCCTTCAATATTACTGACATTGATTTGTACAGAGAATCAGCTGTTACCCTATAGCCTTAGACCAGAGTTGGTGCTGCAGCTCTGTGTCCTGCTCTCTGGATGGCATTTACACAGACCTCAGCCCAGGACACAGACAGCCCATGTGGGGACAACTGCACTGTGCTTTCCTCATACACACAGTATGTGGATGGTCCACTCACAGCCACAGGTCTTTGCAGCTCTCCATTCACAAGAAAACACATTCAAACACATGGAGGCTTCAAAACATGCAATTTGGTTCAATTTCATCTCCCCACAGCACACAATAAACATAATTTGCCTTATGAGCTACAGCAAACACCACCTTTGCTCTTGCAGTTGATCAGATCTGTGCTGCCATTTCACAGTCCCTGTAGCCTCTGCCTTCAGCAAGTGCTCAGAGTGTTGCACTGCATGGCAGATTAATGCCTCATACCCATCCAAAACGTGAGATCAACATCCACAGGCAGCATCTGGACTGTCCAGCACCAATGTGGATTTTGCCCTTTAGAGCTCTTGGAAGCAGAAGCAGAGGATACTGCAAACCCTGCTGGGACCAAATAATGAAGGGTGAAGTGTAAGAACCTGAGAAGAATGGAATATTCAAAGGGTCAGGTGGCATCACATGACTATTGAACAGAACAATTTATCAGATACTCTCATTAAATTATAACACTGGTTCCACTTACCCACCCCAGGAATAAACTTGTGTTACATAGCAATTGCTGAGCAGATTGGTATCTACACCAGTTCAGCCCAGTGCCAAAGCTGCCATACATCAACTGCTCTGGTCTCCAAAAGGACAACATTTGCACGCTTGGCAATGTCAAGATAAAGCACTGATTAAACCAAAGAGAAAGTCACTGCAAAGTGTGATTAGCATTTTTCACTTCACTTCATAAGAAGAATGGAATCAAATCAGAAGCTGCCAAAAAAGAAAGGAAATGTGCCAAAGAAATCACCACCTAGCACACAGCCAGCAAGTTCCAGTTCTGACAGCAGAAAAAAGACAGCATCAAATCCTGTGCAAATAACTCAGCAGTAAAGATTTGGAATGAGGGAGAAGGCTTTAAACATGGGCTACTGAAGTCGAGCACAGTGATCACTGACATTAAAATCATGGCAATAATGTGAAATATTTACTCATAGAGGTGGGAAAAAAATGACAGAGATTTTAAAGTGTGTTATATTTCTAAAACACTGAACTGCACCATTTATTAATCACTTTGTTGTTTCTTCTGCATAAATGTTAGAGAACTGTTCGGGGAATGGGGCTCCTGAGTTTTGAGCATAAACTGGAACAGCTCCTTTTACTCCCACAGAACCATTGCAGGCCCTAATCCAATCTCCCAGTGGCATGAACTGGAATTTCCCTGAAGCTCAGTTACACCAATGCTAGAGTAATGGAGAACACGGGTAGATCCTTGAAGCGTCCTTCAATCTAAGGGGATACAAATCCTGCCAGGAATTTGTTCATCTAATAACATGCAAAGACAAATTCTAAGATTTTCCAGGTGTTTTTTTCCATGAAGTTATTAAAGCCTCTTTTGTTCATGTTCCAAGAGTGTCAAAGGATGGAGAGGTCCTCCCTGTTATCTCTTTTATGTGAATGAAAAGGAGAATATAAAGCTTCTGGGATTTTCAGCAGTAAAGACCAAAGACAGTCGCTCTAAGATGAAACCTCTTTGCTTTTGTTTGAAAAGATCAGTGAAATCTTCCCACAAGGACAAACACACTGAAAAGAGTTAAACAAGTGCTCAGCTTGCATTTAAAAGTTTTAATTGGAACTTCACAGGTATTTTGTTCCAGGTTTGGCTGAGCCCAGTTCAGGCAAAGCTGTGAATCTTGCACAGGACCAGAACTGCATCTTTCTTCACTGCCACAGACACATCTACTCTGCCTGCATAGATGCAGGCTCCAGCCAGAAGGAAGTTTTTCTTCTTCCCGAGCAAGAAACTAAAGCAGGAACAAGATCTGTGGACAGAGGTTACAAATCACAGTTGTTGGTGAGCACAAGTGAACACCACAGAAAGACACTACAATAAATGCAGTGGTTGCCTGTCTGTTCAGCCTCTGCTCATCAGTCCTCTGCATTCAGTACTGCAAGACTTTGCAATTTCATTGTTACCTCCCTCTGAGGAAATTTCCTACTGGCCACCTCAATACAGACCAATGCACTCAGAGGAGCCCATGCACAACAAGCCAGCACTCAGGGACATCTAAGCATCAAATCACCTGCCTGCCATGTGCTGATGGCCTAGCTTGTGTCATACTCAGTCACATCCACACATGCTCAACCTTTCCACGGGAACAAACCTGACCCTGAACTGCAGTGTGGACCATGGTCTGACTCCACATAATGGTTGGGTTTGCTCTCTTGGCATGGGCAACATACTCATAAAGAGCAGCAGGGAAGAGTGTGGCAGATACCACAGCACAGGTTTCTGATGTTACAGGCTGGCTTTAGGCAGTGGGAACTCTGTTCACAAACAGTGACATGGAAAAGCAACTTTATGTCCACTTCAGCAGTGTATGTTCATCCTTTTTATAGCAAGAGAAAATTAGATGCCACGTTTCAGGCTCTAGCTTCTGGCAACAGCCCATCTTTGTTTTAGGAAGAAGCTGGATGTGGAAAACGCCTATCAGAAGCAGCTAGTTAAAGACAGCAAGAATCATGACAGTTACAGGTAATTTGGCCAGTTTCCTGCCAGATACAGGTGTGACACTTTCACTTAACAGCCTGTTCCTCTGATTGATGCAGCACTGCAGCAAACTGTCCAAATATGTTGACAGACCTTCATGCAGTGAACACAAACCTATTTATTTGGTTGTTAATCCTCCTACTGCAATTCAGCTTGTTGAAACTGCACAGGCTCTTTTGTTCTCAAGGCACAGATTAGCCAACATGCAGAAAAAGTCCCAACTTGAGGATGCTGTCTAGCTGGTGGAGGTGTTTTTCCAGCTCTGAATAAACAAAGCTGTTCATGCCTTTGAACTCCGGGGTCTGAGCTCCCTCTGAAATCTCTCTGAAGACAGGAACTTCACTAAGAGTGCCAGACCTAGGCTAGCAAGGAAAGATTTAAGAGCAGAAAAGTGTATGACAGCAGTCACTGGAAAAACTGCTGACTGAGATAGAACATAAATCCAGCCAAGGGCTTCAAAGCAGGGCTAGAGTAGCATAACAAAAAAGAAGAGAGACACAGAAATAGAAAACAGATGGGAGACCTAACAAACCGTGAAGGAAAAGATGAGCCTGGTGTTAGGCAGCACCTTCCACTAGGTGTGGGAAGAGCTGCACATAGCCCAGAAAGATTGCTCAGCCTCGGGTCTCTGCCCTGTACCTGGATCAAAAACCTTCTCTTACATGTTCTGTGGCATGTGAATGTGAGTTTCCTCACTGCTTCCTGTGATTCAGGTGGATCTCAGAGATGATTCTTATCTTTCACTTTAATTTATTTAATTTAAATATTTGAATGTTTTATGCCAAACAGTAGTAGTCAAGGGCTTGAGTCACAGTGGCTAGCATGGGCTGCTGGCAAATAGAGCCCCCAGTTTAATTAGAAATCACTGCCAAGGAACAGACAGTGTTTGTTTCCAGACCAAGTAGGTTGTCAGAATATTTGGTGTTATCATTTAGTCTGACAGCATTATCTCAAACTGCTGCCTCAGAGCTGTCTGACGATGCACTTTGGAACATCTTGATCAGAGAGCTAATTTCCTTCCCAGCCCCACTCTGCTCTTCAGGATCTCTCCTCTCAGGAATGCTGAGAAGTTCAGCCCCAATTCAGCATAACTCCAGAGCACATGCTTCCAAGGAAGCAGCCTGTTCCTAGGGTGTTCCTACCTGTTCCCAACACAAATACCCTGCTGAAGTCAGTGCAGCCAAGCACCCACATAAGTGCCAGTTGAAAATCCTGAAGGTTCAAACCCTCTGTCTGTCAACACAAGTTTCTGGTTCTCCATTTTCTGTTTCCTAGCCTTATTAGAGTTATCTCTCAAAGAAGTAGCCCCTGGCTCATAAGGAATATTATGCTCTAGCCTGGGGAGGCTGATTTAATAATATCTCAGCATTCCCAACAACCCTAAATATCTTTAAAGTTTTACTATTCTCAGCAGCTACCTCCATGGCTTAGCTCTCCTTACAGATAATAAAACAGAATCAAGCAATAAATTCACCTCCCCTTTGGAAAAACCCTATAGCAGTGAATGGAAATGATAAGATTTCTACTCTGCTTGTAGAGTTTACTAATGAAATGTACTTTTGCTGTGGAATTCTATAGTATGGTTAAAATGTTAGAAAGCTGCCAGTTTTTACATCCCTTGGGCTTTCAGATTAATTTCCAGAGAATCCTGTTAAAATAGATGTCCCCAGTCTAAAGGGAAAAAAAGGCTTAAGTTCAATCACTGTTGGATGAATTCAACTTGCACCTTTTATCCAACTTCATTCCTGTAAACAGAACTCATCAATGCTTTTGTCTTCATAGACCCAGACCCTACTAACAGCACACTATCTGAGCACATAGCTAAGGGCTTGGCACAATTGGACCTATCATTTTTTCCTCTCCTTCATTGCCTTGTCAATGATATAAATTCTCTGTTAGAGATCTTCCCCTACCTCTTAGAAACATAACAAAGTTGCTGTGTCAGGCAATGCACGTTACACCTAAACCAGACACATTCCAGATCAGCCCTGTCACCTCCTCCACTTTATCATCAGCTACTCTTCAGTCTTGGCACACACAGGCAGTGAAAGGCTGCACCAAGGAGATCTCTGCTGGGCTGCTGTATAGACCCTTTTTGATTAAAGATTTTCACAGGGCTGCCAAATCCTTTTTCCTTATCCCACTACCTTGAAGTCAGATTTTCAAATTAATTAATTAGGTGAGAAATCGCTACTGCAAGCAAGGCTATCAAAGCACCTCACAGCCACGTTGGGGGCTATGCTTACCTTGGGTCATTTCACACCAGCATCTTTATTGCTCTTCCCCACTACTCTTGTGAATAGTATTTCAAAAGTTACAAATGAGGAATTATTAATCCTGTAATAGACTGGATTTAACAGAGTCCAGGAAAAATCTGATGCATTTCTTGCCTGCTTTCTACACGAGCATGGCCTCTGCTGTGCAAATTGATGGCATGACTCTCACTGACACAGGTTTTTACCACCTCAAAGCTTTTAGCTGATCATAAGAACCCAGGAGAGATGCTGGTTTTGGCATGATCTTAGTTGGTAAGCATTCCACTTCTTGTTACTACACAGATTGCAGGATTGAGGAACCACCTTGCAACTGATCAGAATGAAATACTATCTCTTAAGAAAGAAAGAAAGAAAGAAAGATAAAGAAAACAGGAGACAGCCTCCCCAGAAATAATGTGAACTTATGATTTATTATTTGCCCCGTGTTTGTGCCCAGAGTTCTTGAGTACAGTCCACCCCAGGCTGTGCAAACACAGAACAAAGCTCCTCTCACCCTGAAGAGCCCACAGCCCAGCTCATATTCAAGAAGACTATACCCAAGAGCAAACAATACTGGATTTCTCAGGAATCATTTGTAATTTTAGGTATACTGAACAAGCCATTTAAGACAACTGAGTTTCAGGATTGTTGAGCATTTTACCCTAAAAGAAGAAGGGACTGTGGTGCTGCCTCTGCCTGGAGGGCTGGGCTGAGTGATGGCTCCCAGATTCCTCGGCGAGCCACTGAGAGATTTTCCCCTTCTCCTGTGCACCTCCATCTGATGCCTACAAACAGTGCTAAGAGGACAACATGTTAATCCAGCAGGAGAAGATCCTGTCTTCTAGAGCAGAGATACACTAACTAGAGTCAGAGAATCTGCTGCATTCCCATTAGCAACAGCAGAGCAGCGGCCGCGGATCAGAGCAGCACCGCTACTGCTCTGCTGGACCAGCACTCCCGGGTGAGAGCCACGGCTGCAGGAATCCAGGCTTTCATTTTACAGCTCCTACCATGTGGCAGACCCTGAATATTCATTACCTATTAAAAGCTTTGGAAGTGTAAATTCATCCCACAAAATGAGAACAGATTTATTCACACAGCTGAGTCACGCTGGTTTACAGCCTGCGACCCAAATCTATTCATACACACACACACAAAAAGATTATTTTTTTCCCCCGGTAATATTAGTTGATTAAAGGTGAATATTTTTTAATTGTATGTGGCATTTCTTTCAAGCAGTGGCTGATCCACAGCTCAGCACATTACTAAGCACTGCCTTCCTTGCTGGTCCCAAGAAGTGGAGCAGATACTGTTTATGTTATTTGGTGTGGAGTGACCCATTTATTGCACACTTCACAAAACCTTCCCAGGAATCAGCTCTTCAGTAAGAGGCTCTAAATGGCAAATTTCATGGAAACCTCACCTAAAGGGAACAAAAATTCCCTCATTAATAACAGAAAGCACAAGAGCAGTTGTGAGAGTGAGGAAAATGGCTCTGTGGAGAGCAGTGTGTGATTGGATCCAGCACTGCCCGAGCCCTTTATGAGGACCAGGGTAACATCCTGATAAAGCCTCTGCTGTGCCTGCAAATAAAACCACACTTTCCAAAAATGACTGGAGCATTTAAAAGTCACTGACTTTCAGCAGAATTAGAGAAGCATCAAATATGGTTTGGGGGTTTGCTTTTCAAATGCCATCAAAATTTAATCTTTCCATAGCTTCTCCTTTCCTCCCTACCTGGTAACCTCAGCCACTCTCTGAGCTCATCACTGCTGTCATAAGCTCCTGAAGGAAGAATGAGGTTTTGAAAGGTTAGTTAAAGTTCAGTCCTGTCCCAAAACTGCCATCACGATCTAATTAGTGTGCACAGAGCACATACTTTGGGTCTTAAAATCCATTTTCATTCCAGGCTGGCTATTCCTAGAAATCAGTTCTTGGATGTGGGCACTATGATACACACAGATCCATGTTCAGACAGAGCAAACCCTGAGAAAAGAAATGTAAAATGGTATTTGGTTTATCAGAGAAATACCTTCTGTGACTGGCACACCTACTATATACAGAAAATGACACAAGCTCCTGAAGAACTGTGAGCTTTAAAGTACACAGTGTGCAAAGGGCAAGAAAGGTACCAGTGCAATGAGGTCAGACCACACAAGCACCTTCAAAGGACCCCAAGAACAGCCTTCTGGAGTCTCACTTCGTCATACAGTTCTGCATCTCTGCCTCTGCTGAAGGTGTTCCAGAGGATGCTCAGCTTGTTGCTCCTGTGGGCTCAGGAACCACCTCTGGTGAAGCCAACAACAGTGAATCCAAGTGTCCCTCCAGTCACCCTGAGCCACACAGGAGGCTGGAAGATGAACCTGGTTCTCATATCTCACTCATCACAGGACAAAGTGAGGGGAGGTGGGGAACAGACCCAATGTTTCACAGCTATTAGCCATGGCAACCCCTCCTCCTGTACACGAGGTATTTGAAATGGGTCTCTTCACACTTCTTCCCCAAAATAGAGACACTAGCAATTTCTTGCTCTGAAAGGAAAGTCTACACTCCCACTCTGTTCACCCTGTACTATAAATCCAGGGAATCAGTGCTAGAGAGCAGCGCACCATCTAGAGAATGCAAGCAGTGGTAAACCAGCCCTGAATAGGAGTGCCACTGAATGAAACTACTGCTGAAGAGCTGCTGCAGCAGCCAACTGCAATAAGCCCAGAGGTAATTTATAGCCACATTATTCCACCAACTCAAGCAAGCAAGATTTTCACCTGAAATGTTGTGTAAATCATTGGTGTTTATAACCACTTAGACCAATTCCTCCAAAGCTCTACTGCCTTCCAAACAGGTGCTAATTTGCTGTAACACAGCTAGAGCTGACTGACCACCATCATTTAAACAGCAGCCACCCACCAAAAAGCACAAGCAATGACAAGTCCAAAGCTGAAGCTGTCCCTGAAGAAGATGGGCATAAACTGGGAGAATAACACAGTCAGGCACTACTTCAAACACTGGTACCCAAAGCTGTGATGCTGTGGCATGGCTGTGGTGATTACAGCCCATTCATGACATGTCCCCTGAGGCATCACTGATTCTCATGCATCAACCATCCCTGCTGCACGGTGCCTTCCCCCTCCTCATTCCATTCTGTGGCCCCAGGCAGCAGACTGAGAGCAGCACTTTGGCCCCGCATGTGCCAGTACACGGAATACTGAGCGCCCACCCCAAAGGAACAGCTGATGCAGAAGACCACCAGCCTCTACCAGATACCTGCTGCTACCAACACCAGCATGTATTCGGTGTCCCATTGCAAAGCTCCACGATAAATCAGGCACTGAGGATGTCCAAAGTGACCCACACAGAGGGAAAAATGTGTAACATGCTTTGTCAGCATGCAGCCCATGTACCAGAAACATGCCCCAGTTTGGATCATCACAAAACACTGCCCCAGGGCAAAGATCCCCTACAGAGAAGGCTCCTTGCAAGCTTCCCACCCAAGGGCTTCTGGCAGGAGAGCTGTAGCATGACCCTGCTCCTCTGCTGGAGCCCAATGTGGCAGAGTCTGCTGCAGGGCAGCAAGGAATAGCTCTGTTCTCTGAAGAGTGGTCCTGAACTGAATGGGGAAAGTGTCAAACAGATCATTTTAAAACTGACACCACTCTAGAGGCAGAAATCTGCTTGGCTGACAAACCTCATTCCAGGGCAGCAGCCTCTCCACTCTGAAACAGGCAATTCCAGCACCTTTCCCTACAATTTCAGGAACCCTCACAGAGAACAGCCTGCACCATTTCTTTCACCTGACCCCTTAAAACCACAGCACCATACCCAAAGCAAACTGTCAAAGCAGCTTCACAATCTGAAGTGTGCACTGTCATTTTTCCAGGTCCATGCCCTGTCTTCTGCAGCTCACACAGCTCCCTCCTGTCACTCACCCTGGGGCTGAACGTACAGCAGAACTGAACTGGACACAAGGCTTAGGAAGAAGCCCTATAATTTGTGTTTTTAACTGTACACAAGAAGTGAAAACAGCATTCATAGTTTACAGAAACACTTCTATTCTCTCCCACTGAGGCCCTCCCATTGTAACTTGAGTAAAAGGGAACTGAGGTGTATTACAGCACTTGGTTTACACCCACGCTGCTGTTGTCATAACATGTTCTAGTGACTGTCTGAGCTGTCTTCTGTCATTCATGGACTTAACCAGCCCCTGCACTGGGTTAACTAGGTTCAGCATGCTGGTAGGCAAGTATCTAGGTCTGAGATCACAAATGTCTCCCAAAATACTGCATAATTTTAGAACTGCTGCACTTTCACCTCTAGCTCTTGAGCAGTCTGATTAAAAAATAGTATCATTAAAATCAGATAAAATTAATAGGAAATTCTGTTGTCAGCTGCACAGAGAATGAAAACAATCACATTTACTTATCTAAACATTAGAAAGGAATTGATTTTTTTCCACTTTGTTGCTATAAAAGCACTGCTGCTGAGCACGAGTCGATTGTGCTGAATTGTGGGTTACACTGCAATTTAAAAACCAAGAAAAATTCTCTATTTGGGATCAACCCACAAACAGGGTGACTTGCTTCCCCTCCAGGACTTACCCTCCCTTGCAGCAATTTTGTGTGACTTTTTAAAACTTACATCATATTAGAGGACTAAAATCAGTACGGGCTAGAAATCTGAAATTCTCTCTAGGATTTCCAAAAGCAAATTTCTGGAGAACATGCAGATATGTCACAGATGAAGAATAGTGATTTTTCAACTTAACAGCATGGATTGAAACAGGCATGGAGCAGGAGGAAGAGGGAGAAAAATTTATGTAGGCAATATCTGGGCTTGCTAGATAGCTGAGTGTTTTAACCTCACCAGTGATATACACTGCCTTCCATGCTGGACACGAAAGAGGCAGCAGTGTCTTCTGTGCTTCATCCATACCCTTTTTTCTTTACTTTTGCATTTAATAAGACAACACAGTATTATTAGCATTATACTGTTATTAGTACCTGTACTAAATGCAAACACTGAGGCAGTTATAAACCACAATCATTTACAGATCAAGAATTGCTATCAAAATTGTTTGCCTTTCCTTCAGGCATCAAGAACTTATTATTTCAGATCACTGACTTGCATTGCAAAACATAGCAACAGCAATCAATTCTAAACTGTACATATAACCCCCTCAGAGCTCTCACCTTTGAAATGCAAACACATTACATAAGGAATTAAGCTCAGGAGTGCACAGCAAATCTACAGTTTCTCTCTCCAGAACAGTGTTTCAGAAAATGTTTAAGTGCTAAGCTTGCTTTCTGTCAGCTGGTTAGACTTACATGCTTAGTTTCAGGATATAGCAAAAGGCTATTTTAAAGATATTCACTGCTAGTTTGTATTGAATTAGGAAGGTTGCAGTGACTGTACCTTGACTAATCCATAAACTAAGTACTCCACTGTGCCATTTCAGAATGGCATTTCTTCCAAGTCACTGTAAACCATTTGAAATAACTGGGTCATTAGCAAATATAGTTTTAAGGAGTTTAAATGCGTGGCAGCCTTGCTGTTACCTAGAGGACTAACACACAGGAGTGCTCTTTGTGCTCTACTTACAGCTTGGCAATATTTTGTTTTTTCTTTCAGCAATTATTTCCAGGAAAAGCAGAGAAGAAAGAAGCCATAATTCTTTTCTGGCTCTGTTATGAGAATGGCAGCACTGCCTGGTAACACCCTAATCCTTCCAGTGTCTCAGTGCCAAAGGCTCTTTTTCTCATGGCTGCAGCTAAGTCCAGAGCATACTGCCCATTATCAAGAAGGTAGGAACTTTGTCATAATGTGCATTGACATAAAACCTCAGCAATTCCCTTAATTTATGGGGGCAACTCTGAATGGCAACACTAGTCTAAGAGCCTGAAATTCATCCTGAAATTCATAATGGTGTCATTCTGAAAGACTCCATGTTGTCAGGCAGTGACAGGACACTCCTGACTTTCCAGGGCACACCAGTGGTTACAACAGGAGTGGTTCCAATAAAAGGGCTGTGTTTAGAGCAGGACTCCATTGGGTGTCCCTGAGAGACACCTGATCAAGTCAAAATGGAGCATCATGAAACTCAGCCAGCAGCCAAAATCTACTACCTGGGCAGCTCCTGAAGCTGATGCCTTTAATTTCAGACCAGAATGGGGATGAATGGAAGCAACTAAAATTAGCAACAAATATTTCCCCATTTCAATAGCTTCTTTTGGCCGGAAAGTTTCATTTGTTCCTGGGAAGTAAACTTGTTTTCATCTACTCCCATTCTACACCACTAAGAAACCACTGACCTCAAGTGAATTACTGTCCAGTTACAAAAATCATTGATACTGGTCAAAAGATTCTATTAGCTGTTCAAGTTCCCTCTCGGGCACTGCCACTCCCTCAAGCTGCTGAGCATCTGTTGATGTCCCTGTGACAGGGATCACTGTGGCAGCACCTGTGTGCTCTGCACGCCTCCAACCGGCGACTACGCATCTCAGGAAGGAGTTGTCAACACGTTCAGCTCCTTGCACTTGTTGCTGAAAACTGAACGTGTGGTTTAAATAGAATCTGGCAGCAGGAAACATCAACTGGCAGTATCCTGAAATACCCACTCAGAGTCCCCTGCCAGCACTGGGGCTGCTGAACGTGTCACTCGCGACGCTCCCAGACTCGGCTGCCAGTGCAACCATCTTCCCAGTCAGAGGGAACCAGCTGGTGAGTGACTCTTGGCATTTTCCAGTGTGATGTGTTTCTTCAGCTACTGAGTACGTGCCATCCAGCAAGTGGCTCTGGAAACAGCCCTCTACATCTTTCTTCAGATTCCTCCACAAACGGCAAACACAGGAAGGCAAGGCCCAAAGCTGCTGTTTTTAAGCACTGAATCAAGCCTCAGCAAGGAGCTTCTATTGTCAGTGGAGATAAAAAAAGCACCTCTGAAGGATTTATTTCATCCCTGGGTCCTGTTATACCCTCTTAAGTGTTCAATTGCTTGGCAGTGACCATGGAGGAAGATGAATTTGGACAACTCAGTGAATCCCCTCCAGTGGGATGGGCTGAAGAGAGGCCAAACTGCTTCAAAGTGCAAGTTCCACAACTGTTTGTATGTGCAGGCAGTGACTGGCAGCTGGCCTGGCCTGCACTGGATTCACACAACACAGGAGCAATTTAGAGACACAATTCTGCTCTCAGCTCTGCCAAATGACCACGGCAGTCATTTCTTGCTGAACCACTTGCCTTGTAGGGCAAAGCAGAAGTCTGCAAGCTCAGAGTGCTTCCACAGCCAAAACACCTGCACTCAAACAGCTGCTCTGAGGCAACCACATCCTGCTGCAGTGGACTCCCAGCCACTACCTGGCAAGAAGAGGATTTCAGTGGCAGAGGCAGAACTGAACAAGGTACAGCAGTGCTACTGTGATCATCAAGAAAAGCATCAAGCTATTAAAAGCAGAGGCCTCAAAAGCCCACTAAAAAGAAAAGAATAAAAAAGTTAATGAGAAATGTTAAAGTTTATTATTGTGTCTGTGCAGGTAAAGACTGCTCTGCTTGAACTGAACACAACTGCCTTGCTGCAGTGTTTTGCCTCGGGGCAGTTTTCAGAGAGTTGTTATCTATCAGGACTGATAAATTTCAGCATGGTGACTACACCTGTGTGTACATACACAGAATAAAGAAAAAGGAGATGGAGAGAAAAAGAGAAAGCAGAAAAGGCAAAATTCCTTACCCAGTCCAAGCCTCAGGCCTTAAGTTAATATTAAGAATTTATAGACTCCAAATTTTGGATGATAGAGGCTCCAAGGAGGTAGAGAAGAGGTAGAAAGCTGTGTGCATTGGGTCAGAACAGCTGAAGGGACAGGTACTCTCTCATTTCATCAACAGGACCCAGAGCCACTGCTGGTGAAAAGTAAGAATAATTCAGGCAACAATGCTAAAGATCTTTCCTGTAGTCAGATGAGTTATGTAAACAGAAGGAGCAAATAACTTATATGAGGGCAAATCAATCTTTCCTTGATGGCAACAGAAAGATTTCTTTTGAATGAAAAAGGAACTGAGGTGGATCAGGCCCAAGAAATGTAGCATGTTCAAATGTATAATTAATTTTCAATGACAGTAAATACGTTCTAATGCATTAAAGGGCACTGCTCTCCAGTGGTGTGTCTGCAGTTTAATTTCAGGAGGTGCATTCAGCACAGAGCTTATTAGGTTCCCTCAGATCAAGGTTGTGCTGTATGGGACAATAGATTCTCACCATCTCCAAACATCAAAGTTCATTTTTATCGAGACTAAAAAACAGACTAGCTTACCCACAGTGTTTTTTCTACACTAATCTGCACTTGAAAAAATGTTTCTGTATTTCCCTAGCAAGCCTCTTCTGTGATTTACAAATCCCATTTACTCAGCTGACACAAGCTCCTTTGAAGTCAAGGGACTGCTGGCCAATGGCTACAACAGACACAAGTAAGCAAACCAGAGAAAGTTTTATTATAATACTGAAAGATACATAGATAAGTCTTCCCTACCCTAGTTTTACAAATATTTTATCAATCACTGCCAGTTACAGCTGAACCAAATACTAAGGATGCATTTCTCATCACTGGTAAACTCTCCCGTGCCTGCCCAATAAGCCAGTCCATCCTGAAGCCGAGACCCCACCTCTGACAAGTGTTCATTTTCTACTGCTGTCATTGCTGATATTTGCAGTTTTCCTTTACATTCCATTTAAATATTTTCCAATTAATATACTCCAATTCACTCCAAGCTTATGAGATCACCACCTAAATCTGCCTTCCTTTTACAGAACCTGCTCCACTCTCACAGTCTTAGAGAAATTCTAAGACCAACAAGGATCACTGTGCTCATCAGTGTCATCCTGCTTCCAACAGCCAGTGGAATTTGACCAGCCTTCCTCAGTGCTTCAAGAAAGAGCCACAGACTCACCTCCAAACAACTGCACTAGTGCAAAAACCTACACCAATGCAATGTATCTGGGGGTAAGGATATAAAATACTATTAGTTTATATAACTATGTAAGTATGTACAGCTTACAAAGAGACAGCTTAAGAAGAGACAAATAAAACCAGACATCAAGAAAATTGTCTGCTGTCACTCATTTGTCCACCTTATTTTGCTGGTTAAAACAGAAAACTCTTGTTAAGAAAGAGTTGAACAGACCTGTGACTGGCAAGCAATAAGCCTTCTGTCTACTGGTCTGTTTTCATTCACAAGCTGTGTTTCATTACCAGCGGTAAGCCAAGAATAAGTAATTTGCTACAACAATTACTGTGAATTCACTCTGGTTTTGCTGCCTCTTTGGCATCCTTTTATAAACTACTGTTTTACTGACTCCTCACATTAATTTGGTTTATTGTAGTCTAAAAATTCGGCTGATATCAGTTTTCTGAATCCCATCCTGTCCCAACTCCACTCCCCCTCCCTGACACCCAAAAGTGCTGAGGTATATTTGTGAAGCATTGAACAGTTAAATGGGATATCCTGAGTTCCAGGGAAAGCAAGTGTTTCTTATTAGTTAATTTCGTTGGAGCTGCAGCCTGAAATTGAATCACTTAAGGGAACTGTTTCTAACCAAATGCGTGTCATTACCCTCACAGACACTGGCCTGAATCCCACTCTCATTTACACTGCTGTAACGAACTTAACAGCGCTCTCACTGCCACTGCTCCAGCGGGACCAGTGCTGCAACCCGGCTTCATGCTGGGTCACTGAACTCCTCGCTTCCAGCCCATCACCTCCAGGTTTTAGGCTGCACCTGGGCTGGGGCTTCCCTAACCGTTCAGACGCTGCTGCTTCACCCGCCCGCGGGCAGCCCCGACCGGCTGCGGCTCCCGGCACCCCACGGAGCCCGGAACCCAGCACCCCGCTGAGGACGCAGCTCAAGGCAGGACGGAGCCAACCCACGCTCCCCAGAATAAACACCCTCCCCGAAACGCACAGTGCCCCCCGAGCGCTCCCGGGACGGCCCTAGGGAGGGGACCAGTCCTGTTCCCTCAGGGAAAAGGGCTCCAGGCCGCCGTGGGGAGGAGCTGGGGGAGGGCGGGCCGCCCTGAGGGGAGCGGGTCCGGGCAGCCCTGAGGGGCAGAGTTGAGGACTCCCTGAGAAATCCGGGCCACGATGAAGGAAGGCGGGTGACGAAGTGCTCCGGGTGGTCCTGCCGGGGTCTGGCCAGAGCCGTGGCCCGTTCCCCTCCCCGAGGGAGCAGCAGGTGAAAGTTGCACCGACACCGAGCTGGGCTAAGCCGGGCAGGGCCGGGCGGGACCGGGAGTCGCCCCACTCACCTCATCCCCTTGGCCGAACTGCAGCCCCAGGGCGACGAAGTGCTCCACACGGATGAAGCCGTCCGCATCCTCGTCACACACGTCGAAAACCTCCTTGAGCTTCCGCAGGAACCGCAGCAGGTTCGCCGGCTCCATCGCGGGCATTATGTGGAGGCCAGCGGCGCGGCCGCGGCCGCAGCAGCCATGATCGCCCGCGCCTTCAGCGGGTGCGTGACATCAGCGCCGGGGAGCGGGGCGGGAGAGACGGCGAAAAGGAGGAGAAGGAGGGATAGATGGAGGAGAGCAGAGGAAGGCCGCGAGCCCCGGGAGGAGGGAGGGAGCGAGGGAAGGGAG